>VWZT01010100.1:947693-962263 GCA_013397055.1 Pachycephala philippinensis
CCCTCTCCGCCTCCCGCCGCGGCTTCACACGGGACGGCCCGGCAGCCCCTCTCCGTACCCGGGAGGCTGCAAGCGGATTCTCTGCCTGGATTTTGAAATATTTGTCAACTGTGCAGATGACCCATCCCACCGCCGCGGGATTTCCTGTGAAATAAAAGAGTTTCTTTCCCGCTGAGGATAGAAGTGTGAGAAACCCCTCCCCGCCCCGCCGGGCTCCGGCCGAGGCAGCGCCGAGGGATCCGCTGCCCGCTCCGGGTGCGCTGTGGCCGGGCGCGGCTGCGGCACCGCGCTCAGAGGGCGCCTCGCCCCGGCCGCCGAATGCACGGACCTCCGTGAGGTGTCAGAGACACCTGAGCAAAACAACCGAACAAGTTCTTCACCAAAAGGAGAGTTTTCTCTCTGAGAGCAGATAAACCTCGCAGGTGGCTGCCTGTGCGTCCTGCATGAAGAGCCCCAAAGGGCTGCCAGCCCCTTTTTTCTTTGCCTCAGATCCTCCTCAGTCAGGATTAGCTGTCAAGCTGTTGTGTGCAGAATTTTTGGAGGAAAAAAAAAAAACAAACCAAAAACACAGGTCAGTTGTCACTGTTCCGAAAGTTATTATTTAAAAGCAGCTCTTGACATTTTCAGCATCAGTACTCAAAAATAGTACTATCACAGTATTTTGGTTAGGGTTTCGTGTGTTCTTAGTGTTTCGTGTGTTCTTTTCGTGTGTTCGTAGTGTTGCCCCAGAGAAAGGGAAACAGCCACACAACCTGGGCAGCATCTAAAGCAGAGTGGGATGTGGTTCTGATCAAAGCAGGTCCAGGGAGGTGATTCTCCCCTGCTATTCCACTCTCATGAGACCCCACCTCGAGTGCTGCATCCAGCTCAGGGGACCCCCAACATAAGAAGGATGTGGACCTGTTGGAGTGGGTCCAAAGGAGGGCCATGAAGATGATGGGGGGGGCTGGAGCACGTCTCCTATGAAGACAGGCTGAAGAGTTGGGGCTGTTCAGCCTGGAGAAAAGAGGGCTATAAGGAGACCATACAGCAGCTTTCCAGTTACTAAAGGGGCCTACAAGAAAGCCGGAGAGGAACTTGTTACAAGGGCAGGTAGTAACTGGACAAGGGGGAATTGCTCTGAACTGAAAGAGGATAGATTTATATTAGATATTAGGAAGAGAGTCTTTAGTGTGAGGGTGGTGGGTCACAGGAACAGGTTGCCCAGATAAATTGCAGATGACACATCTCCAGAAGTGTTCAAGGCCAGGTTTGATGGGGCTTTGAGCAATCTGGTCTAGTAGAAGGTGTCCCTGCCTTTGGCAGGGGGAGTTGGAACTAGATCTTTAAGGTTCCTTCTAACCCAAACCATCCTATGATTCTATGAAAGAATGACTTAAAGTGGTATGATGACTCAACAACTCTTCAGCAGTAACATGAGTTTCTCTTGACAGCTACTCTACAAAGAGCTGGAAACAGAACCACATTTCTCAAGGCTTTATTTAGCAAAAATATCCAATAAAAAATTTGAGACACTTTGAGGGGCTGTGTGTAGCAGAGGACTGTTGAGAAACTGAATCCGACCATGCCCATGTTCTTGTATTCTTGCAATGCTTAATTGGTCCCCATAAATATTTCAGCTGAAAGCACTAGAGAGGAAGATCTCTGTGCACCCTAAGCACCAGAGGTGGCACAAGGACAAATGACTGTTCAGAGATGGGTGATATATCTGAAACACAGTGCTGCCGTGAGTGTAAGTGTAGTAGTATCACAGGGTTGATCATGAAGCACTGGGGAATGAAAAGTCGTGTTAGGGTACAGGATGGAATCCCAGAAGCCCCAGTAACTCCTAAAATTAAAACGTCCCTTGTGCAGTGAAGTCTCTCAGCTCATAACATTAGTTGAAGGGCAGGAGGTTTGATTTTAGGGAGAAGTAGACAGAGATCTCTCTTTTTCAACCATCTGTACAAAAGTTTTAATAGCATGAAGCACTGGTGTTTCTGTGATGGCTTTTTCACTCCCTGGAAGTTTCAAGTGATATTTCCCACTATCTGTACAGACTGGCCTTGACATCTGTTTTTTTTAAGAAAAATATTCTTACTCAGGAGGGCAGTGAAATTCTAGAGCATCCTTTTAGTAGTGCTACAGAAGGTTTTTATGGTAAAATCCTTTACCTTTCAAACTAGGAGAAGCTGATGCAGTGCCTGCCTGCCATGGGACTACACCCATCAGCTAACAACTTGCTTTCCAAGAATTCCCTTCTGGATTCATACAAGAAGAGGTTTGGTCTGTCAGCGAAACCCTCTGGATCATTTGTGGAAAATGGGACAGGCAAGGATGCAAAATCCATGAGGAAAACTTGAAGGAAGCAGCTTTAAAAGTAAAGAACCAATTATGTACTGGTGAAAGCCCAAGCGTGAAAGCATGTTGAGGACCTATGGAGGGCTACTTGTTAGTCACATACTAACAGGAGGATCTGTAGCCAAACAAGGGGGAAATAGAAAAAGTAGGACTTGTCTCTCTGAGGAGTTTATTCAGAAAGAAAATAGGCTCAGATTTAGTTAATGGTGTTCAAAAGTGTCTCTTCATGGGGAGTTTCTGACAGAAGGATTTCCATGAAAGAGCCATCCTGCTAGTTTCCTCACTTACCTTTAAAGCTGCACAGCACTCCTAGTCCTCATTATGTTTTCCCTCCATTGTCATTAACACTAGACAGCGGCACACAACTTAAGGTGACATTTACATTTTTACATTAAAATGCACACTTATAACATTTTCAACCTTCATTTAATTGACACAAGATTACAGAATGGTTAGGGTTGGAAGGGACCTCTGGAGATTATCCAGTCCAACATCCCTGCCAAGACAGGGTCACCTACAGCAGGTTACACAGGAACGTGTCCAGATGGGTTTTGAATGTCTCCAGAGAGGGATTAATTATCTTCTTTAGTACCATCTTTTGTCTTCCATCCAAGCCTCCACACTGGTGACAACTCCTGTTCCACAGGTAGACAGATATTTAGAAGTACATGATTTGGCTGGCACAGAAACAAAGTGAATTCAAGAAGTGGGGAGACAGAGCAGTCAGTCAGGTATTTTTAAGATTAGATGAATCAGGTTTGCATGACAAGGTACACAGAAAGAAAATAAAAAATAGACACCCAGCTTTGTGAAATGATAAAAAGATCTCGTAAGTTGAGGAGATATTTCTTGATTGATCTTAATCTGAACCTGAGCTGCTCCCCAACAAGAAAAATGGACTTTTTCACATCAGTATGGATCCAAAACAGTGCTATGGATCCGAAACACCTTGCTATTTCTAATTTAAACATTTATTTTGAAGTATGGAAGAGGATCACACTTAAATGCATCCAAGCACGGTCTAGTGGAAAGACCCCTAAACTGTGGCACATGTCATCAGTCATAAACAAGCCATGCCGAAGTGACACATGGCTCAGCAGTGCTGACAGCAGTTCTGTCCACACAGTCAGCCTAAAAAAAAGAACTACAAATGCCTTCAGTTCAGCTCATTGTGGCACTGGTACGGTATGTCAGTAAAGAGAATTGCACTTGACATGCCGCTGCCCTACAGAAGATGGCACTAAAGATATTTAAATGCTGGGAGAGAGTACTGCTACCTCCGGAGGCACAGCCTGAAGTGAGGAGGATTAAAATCACTAGTTCTTTTCTACATGGATGAATCGAAGGACTTTAGAATTAATTAAATAACAAATATCATGGCAATAAAAAGACGGAAGTTGTAGTTTGATCTCATATTACACACTAATTTTTATTATTGTACCAGTTAGTGATTAGTGTTCTGTTCGACACTACTGCCAAGCACATCAGAGAACGCAGCATAAGAACTGGTGTCGGGAAGTATTGTTATTTCTAGTTTTGTAGGACAACACTGTGAGTTCTAGTTTGTACAAATGGAGGCACAGGAAGGCTAAATATCTCATCCTAGGTTATATGGTTCTGAGAATGGCACTGAGACTCTGGGCTGGTGTTTCACCCACCAGAACCAGCTCCCTCTGGTCCTTTCTGATTCTTCCCTTTGGAAACATGGGAAGTCTCCTAATACAACAACAAAGAAAAAGTCTGAATGTTCTGGGATATGTAACAGTGAGATGCTTTCCAGTCATCTTCATGGAAGCAAAAGCTCTAGGTAAGATGTAGCAAAGGAAGAACTGTAACTGTACAAGCCAGGCATTTGTTAGGAGGAAGAATCAAAAAGAGAGACACAGGACATGCAGAATCCTAAGAGGAATTATGCCTGCTATCATTCTCTCATGGTGTGATGCTATTTTTTTTTCTGACACTACAGACAAAAATATGAAATAAAAATATTGGTGTTTGAAACACATTGATTCCTGCCACAAGTCTGGCAGAAATCTGAGCTGAAGAAAACAAATTTAAAATGCGGAGTTCAAATAGTTCACTGCTGAGTTAGTGAGCTAAATCAACTCATGCAAAAGTTGAGGAAAGATTGTGTTGGAGCAAGGAAGAAGATGGCCAGTAGCTGAGAAGCAGGGCCAGTAGAGAGGAATAGAAAGCACAGAAGGGTACAGCAGCAAAGGGAAAAAAGGCAGTTAGGATTTTTGCCTTTCTAGTAGCAGTCACTCAGGAAAACACAGCCAGAGGCTGTGGTTTGAAATTGCAGCATGTGTAGCAGCAAATAAACTTCATGTTGCCATTCCCTCCACCCCTTCCACTCACTCCCTGCAGCTCTTCTTGCCCAACACCGTGGCCTACTGCCCCACAGTCTTATCAGTGTGGAAGTTCATATGGCCTCCCTGTAAGGCAGATCAAGGATTTAATCCATCTGAAAAACAATCCAGCAAAGCAAAACGTCTGTTTCTTCATCAGCTAAAGGAGTGGGCCAGCCCAGCGCAGAGCACACCTGTGCAAACAACTGTGCTGGCACAGTGCAGGTCCTGGAGCGGAGGCACCGTGTTGAATGGGGTGGGAGAGAGATACAGACAGGATAAGAATGAGCAGGAAGGAATGACATCAGTGTTAATGCCCTAAACTTGTATCGCCAGTGGGCAGTTCATTGTGCCAAACCACAACCAAGGCTTCTAAACAAGGATGTTCTTTTTCATTGTGTTCAGCAAAAGAGCAAATACGGTATGTTTTACCAGGAATATACCTGGGTGCCGTGCATGATGAATTTGTAAAGGCTTCAAATAATTACTGCCTTCCACAGAAAGGAGCAGCAATAGGCATCTTGCTTTGAAATAGAGAAAACAGTATTATGTATGGGAAAATTTGTCTACAAAATTCAAACTGCTGCAGGATGTGATGGTCTGCCTTTGGAATTGAAGAAATCAGTAGCATGAAATGGCATGCCATTGGTGGGAAATAGTCTCATGGCTGCAGACCAGGCTTCAGTGAAGTCCGCCAATGTTTGCACATGTAGTGAAATGGGCAGCAAAACTGAACAGTGATCTGGGTTTCCATCTTCCTCCCGTTGGGATGAATGCCTGTTTTGTGAGACACACAACCAAGGCATAAGGAGCTTTTTACATACTGTTCTGAGGAAGAAAAAAAAAAATCCATCACCAATTTCACTTATATTAATTGGAATTTTATTTACTCACAATGCCACCTCGTATACTTAGTTACGTGGAACATACTATAGCACACGAGTGTCTTATTACAATTGCTAAAAGCACAGAGGGACCATGTTGACAGAGATCGTGCTGGACAAACCCTGCACTGGCAAATAGACTTTTGGCTGCTAATAAGAATGAAAACTTAATTTCAAACATCCTGGTTTTGACAAACCTTTAATACGTACCACTATGATGTTTTTCAAGTCAATCACATTATTGTCTCATGTTCTACCGATGATCTTCCACAAACTCCAGCTCTTTTCTACAAAATTGTTCTTTGCTTCAGAACAGTTCTCCAGCTGACAGTTTTGCAAGTGCTTCACGTTTCACAATAGAAGCACTTAGACCTTCCTACCTTCTAAAACTGCTATTGTTAAACCATTTCTCCTGGTGATAAAGATCTTATTGAATCCTAAGCTTATCTTTCCATGTACCTGCAGCTCCTCCCAGCTGCATACAGTTTATCCCATTTGGTGGATCCTGATGCTCTGACAATGAGTCATTAATAACTATTTTACTGCAATACACAAAAGCTTCTATCATGGCATAGGCAGAAATTAAGCCTGACAAATCCATGTTGCAATGTCTCATTCAGTCTTCTATCAGATAACAGTGAGGGAATGATTTAGTCAGTCTGCTGCTCGGTGTCTGTGTGCACGTGTGTGGGTAAGGGAATAGACTGTTTCTGTTTATCTGTGCTGGACACATTGTGGAAGCTGTTTAAACTGCATATTAAACACTCAGTCCTTGGAAAGGATGCAATACCTCGGGCAGGGACATGACTAACTGTAAGCAGACATTACACTAATGATGCAACATACAATAAGTTTGAAATCTTTACCACACAATAATTATACATTTTCTGGCACCTGTTGCAATGATCTTAACAAACAGTGCTTGATTAAACTGTTCTTATCCCTGTGAACATGACGCAGTTGTCACCTTTATCTTTCAATTGGGAAAACTCAGGACCAATGAGAGTCAGGGTTGACTCTGTGTACCAGGACTGCCATAATACTTTCGAATCAAGTGGAAGAAGTATTGTGACAAAGGAAACGTTGATAGTTGGATACCAAACAGATAGCAAGTTTTCCAATCATCACAACAGAAGTGCAGCATTCCTCCTGCTAATATGTGGATCGCTGAGAGGTGTGGGAGGAGTTTTTATGTGTTGTCATAAAGATTGAACCTCCGCAGAAAATTATCTGCAGAACACTTTTAAACCAGATTTCATTACTGAAGAAAGAGCGGTCAATAGCTAACTCGTGTAAGCACAGTTAACTATTAGGAGACAGCAAATGGTAATTCCAACAGCAAATGTTAATTCCAAAACCTAAAAAGCCAGATTCACCCTAATCTTGTCAAGATAGAGGGGACAAGGACCATATCAGAAACCGCTGAATCATTCCTCAAAGGGCTATGCATGCCCCGGAGAGGAAGGTGAAAAGTGCATTGTGAGGAAGACTACTTATCTTCATCACAAGACCCCTGATGAAGAGGAGAAGCCTTCTTCAGTGTGACTACAAGGACACACAACACATGCGTAGCACGCATGCTAATGATACTAGTGACTTCTGAGAAATAATTTGTATAACCCCCCCTGTCCCAAGGAATGTGATGAATATTCATGTTTTATCCCTTAATACTGTGTTGCAGGGAGCACCAGTGTGTGTGTTGGAGGAGTGATCCCCCACACCCGGCGCGCCGAATAAAGCAAATACCCACTTCTCTGACTCTGTCTCTGAAGTGTCTCCTGGCCCATTTGGGGCGATTCATTATCTCGACTTACACAGTTTTAAGCCTCCTACTGCCTTTCCCAGATGACGTGTCTAAATCGCCGTAATTGCCAAGACAACAGAAAAGATAGATCTTGCATAAGCAAGTAAACCTGCCCAGCACAGCTTGTCCATTGAAAAATGCCACCTGCTTCAGACCAGAGTGTGCACCACACACATTCCTTTACCACACAGTGATACCACACAGTATTCCTTTTCCTGGGGACTGTGCCAGGCTATGAGCGAAATGCTGGTTCTTAGCAGCACACAGAATGTATGCTGCTGTTCAAAACATTAATCTACAACCTGCAGTCATTCATGGCTCAACTCTACAAGTTCTCTCAGTTCACTGAAAACATGCTTCCCTAAACTGAATATCATACTGGCACTGCATCACTCCTTTACCACAAAGACTTATGCAAGCATCTGGTTGTATTCTTGGAGAGGATATTTTTTAGTAGATGGCTAATTCAAATACAATGCATTTGGAAATAGAGCAGACAGATGTGAAATAGTCTCTGAGTTAGTGGCAGTGATTAAACTGTCAGAAAAAGGGAGAAGGTTAAGTGCAATAATGTGACCAATTCTGACATTTAAATCTGCGGTAGGATGGGGGACCAACCATAGCAAGAGCAAGGAATGTTCTCAGAGGTGGAGAGTCTGAGATGTGACTTGCTTCCTCGTCTGGGCTTTCCAAATTAAAGATCAATGCATTTCCAAACCTAGGTTATAAAGACTTTCTTTTGGTGGCTAGGAAACTTTATATAGAAAATAGCCAGGTCAAAGCCAGCTTTACAGAAGAGAAATATACTCTCTAAGAGAAAATGACAATGACAAGCTAGGTTGGTCAGATGGGGACAAAAGTATAGGTACCTTCTGAACTATCTTGAAAGTCATTACCATTAGTCTTAGCTCATTAAGCTTCAAATAGTTACCATTACTCTTGCCACTGTCTGCAAACAGGTTCAAATGACTGTGTAGATAATAAGATGGTGAAAAATCAAATGAAACTGTAATTAACTGTCAGGGTAGTGGCTGTCCTGAATATCAGAACAGGCAACCAAAAATACAGTGCAATTCTTTGAGTGTGATTTTGTTGCATGGTAAAACCCATTAGCCTAATTTTCAGGTGAGGAAATTATAATTAGGGGAAAAAACAGATTAATTTTCACCAAGTTTAGTTTCTATCCAAGTGTTCTTAGCTGTTGCTTACTGCTGCAGTGCACTTTTTACAAAATAAAGCAGTTTTTAACAGAGTTGCTATTTTGAATTGAACCTCCGTAGTACAGGAGTGCTCTTCTCTGTATAGACTATATAATTTCTTTGATATTTGTCCTATCAGATACCAAATAACTTAGTGCATTGGCTCATAATAACTGTAAACAACCAAAGGATTTTTTTTTTTAAATCTAATAAAGGTACCCTTAATAAAGGTACTTCTATATCCAGAAGTCATAAATACAGAAGATTTATACTTCTGATTTCCTTTTAAATCAGTCTTTCTCCCAGGGTAGTTAGGATTTTTTCCTCTGTCTGGGTCCATGTGTTATTAATGAAGTTTGCTTCCCCTCATCTCCTTCCTCTTCTGACAAACATTTGTCATTTTGGTTTCAAGGTTTTGGATGGAAGTTTAACCTTATCGAGTCAATGGTAATTTTTCCTGGCAATTTCAGTCAAGGAATAATTTCAGCCAGTCCCATTCCTACACTTCCCAGTTCTGATACCCCATGATTAGCCACTTTACGTCCTGGCTGCACTGGACGCTGAACAATGAGGATTCAACCTCTTTGACCATCATGACCTCAGATTTGCTGCTTAAGTTTTCAACACACTTTGCAATCTTTATTCTGAGGAAAGTCTAGGAACCAAGTACCAGAAATGCAGACACTACTAGTGCATTTCAGGAAAGAACACACACAATTTCAACACAGCAATATATTTTAATCTGTATGAAATCCATCTGTAGAAGGTCAGCTATGCCATGTAGCACATGTAGAGATAGGTGCAATTCCCAGGTTCCTATAAAGTATCTGATTTTTTTTTCACATGCAAAGCAGCTATTCAGTCAAATTAAATAGACACAGAAAACAAATCTCAGAGCTATTATTGCCTGATGTTGCAGTCCTGGATCAAAGGCCTCTCTTAGCTACATCCAAACACTTTCCCTAGTTCTATCTTTTTTTCCTGTCTGATAATCTGGTTGCCAAACTGCTAGTTGAAGATAACTTCATAGTGTTAGTGTTAACAGTTTTGGTGTGTCTCATGCCAAGTTCCAGCTAAATTCAAAGGTAGGCAGGGAAAATAAACTCCTTCCCTATGGAGCTGGTATCACTGGCCTTTTCTAGCTGCAAGACTGTCTTAAGTAGCATATTTGATATCAAGTAGAGCACATATGCAACCTTCCACTATGAGCTCAGGAAACCTCAGGATAACAGGCAATGTAGCTAATTGAAATACCAACCTGAAGCAGAAGGCTAAATCCTTACACTACCCTTAGCTATTAAGAATAGTATTGGTGCATACATTTTCCTTTATGGTAAACAGATTTTCATTAGACACATCAGGTAACACACAGCACGGACAAGTAATACAGAAAACAGACACCACAAGAGTACTTTAATTATAATTTCAGGAAAAAAAAAATCTTTTTACAAAAGAAATGTAATACTAGAGCACTGGGACCAGTTTGTTCTCTTTGTACTTGTACACGGAACAATGCAGGAAGTCTACCAAGCACAAACCTGATATGTGCCAAACTGTGTTCTTTGGAGTTGAATTGAGGATGTTTTCACAGTCTAAGTTTCCAGTCCAGCTCATTATGAATGACTTTCTGTCTTTTTGTTCATGGTTCTGAGCATGGTGTTGTTTTTATGGTTTTCTTGCTTCCCTCTTAGATGACAAATTTCCATCTGCAGTCAAGTTGTAACACTGGATGTAGCTCACAAGCAATGGAAGCCTGTTTATGCTCCACTTTCAGTGCACAGTAAAGGGTCATGGGTCTTAATTCATGCAGCTTTGTTTACTCCAACAGTGACAAAATTAAATGTACAGTAAAAGATGAATACAAATAGAGAAGCTGAGATAGCACTCATTCATTTTGGGGAAAAGCCAGTTATTAAAGCTAAGGAGGAAAAACAGCCAGCTTTCTAGAAGTGAGTTCAATGGGAGCACAGCTGTGTGAACTTTAAGAAAAATATCAAGTTCCTCCTCATTTCTGATTGGGTCCCTTTGCTATTTTAGCTCTGCAAGCTGTCTGTAATTCCTGCTAGACCAACTCTAAGAAAAGGAATGGTGATTTAATCTCACACCATGGAATGTCAGAGAGACTGAGAGTGGTTTGCTCAACTCATTTGAAAGGTACCTCAGATAGAGAGGTTTTATGAAGAAAAGTTGTGCAGGCTAGATAGAAAAAAAATGAGCAATGGAAGGAACACTGGATATCATGCTGTAAGTTGAAGCACTTCTTTTGGATAACCAACAGAATGAAAAAAGGCATATTTTCTTGGTTTTTACTCAAAAAAAGTTCTAAAATTATACAGCTGAGTGAGGAACAGTCAGGTGGTAAAATGTCTCTTCATCAGATAAAGTCTGCTGTACTGAGATTCTTCACAAAGTATTGGGGGAGAACAAGAGAAGGAGGAAAATACTTGCACTGCCTCCACCTTCCCAGAAGTGACAATCCTTTTTTTTCATCTAATCAAGAGAGTGAAAAATGAACTTCATTCCTGCCACTGCTGCACTCTCTGTGACTATGGGGAGGCAGCACTGACCTAATGACATTGACAGGCAATTAAGGCTGGCCACCCCCAACCCTTAAGGAAATGCTTCTCAGTGTAGGCAAGAAGATGAGAAGAAAAACAGATGCTGGTGCCCAGCAAAGCTGATAGCATGCATTGCCAGAGTATCTGTGTTCCTACACCATTCCCTTGCTCTCCAGATTACTTAGAGGACACCTACTATAAACACAATCACCTCCCTGTTTTCTTCCTTTCAAAAGCTGTAATGTGCCCCAAAAATCCTTTACCCCACTTTTAACCAAAACCCTTTGTTATTGGCTTGCCTCTGAGCCAACACAGTGTGTTTGTGATTCCTGGATCTCCTTTGGGCACTAAAGCCTTCTCTGGTCCTTTCCACTCCCACTTTTTGAAGAGTGACAACAGGATCCCAGCAGTAGGCATACTTGAAGAATCTGGTTCCAGAAGGCTGCTTGCTCTCTGTAATTGTGGATGCAGGAATATTGAATTAGCTTATGACCTTTGAAACCTGCCTCTGCATCAGCTTCCCAGGGAGGCTAGCATTTTTAAAACACAAATGAACATTCATATTTTTATCCTTTTCCTTGAGTGTGAAAATATTGTTTATTGTTTTCTTAGACCTAAGAAAGTTTAAGGGAAATGGGGAGCCAGTAAATCCTGAAACTGGGGAATTATTTAGAAACTGTTGTTTTCCTGGGCTCTTTCATGCAAATTTTTATCACTAGGTAGCACAACTCAGCCAGATTCAACATCATGCAGATCCCAGATACAGCAAGCATGAAAATAGTAAATGTGGTTTTCTCAGTGGGCCGAGACACAAAACAATCCACAGTGTTGGGGCAGGGCCAAGCATCGCACTTCACCAGCCGTGGCATCTGGTAGCCATCGTACATGTAATAGAACACGTACATGAAGACAGCTTCAAAGACGATCCTGAAGAAGATGCTGCTGGTGTATGTCCACCACAAGGGGCCCCGAATGTGAATCTTTGCATTTTTTAGCTCTTCAATATCAATTTTCTCACCATTTCTGAACCGCCTTTTCTTCTCATGCCTCCTGTAAGCCACATGCATGGCCACAAGCAGCGCAGGTGTGGAGACAAAGATCAGCTGCAGGGCCCAGAGTCTGATGTGAGAGATGGGGAAAAAGTGATCATAGCAAACATTTCTGCAGCCAGGCTGAAGCGTGTTGCAGACAAAGTCATCTTGTTCATCTCCCCAGACTTTCTCTGCAGCCACAACCAGGATCATGATACGGAAGATGAAGAGGACTGTGAGCCATATCTTCCCAATACTGGTGGAGTGCTTATTTACACCTCCCAAAACAGCTTGCAGAGTTCCCCAGTCCATCTTCTTTTCTATGTCCTTCTACCTGCAGGATGACACAATACACAGAATGGTCACTTTTTAAATTGTGAAAAATAAGCTCTAGACCTGTGAAAAAGAGAACTTCCTCTAGCATTTTTTACAGGGTTTCTTTGCCAACACCACAGCCCTAGAAGCCTGAGCTGCTTTCTCTGTCTCAGAGGTAAGTACTACTTGGCCTTCTTCAGCAGAAGTCCTCGCTCCACCCAGACACCTCCAAACAGGCCTCCAAGGCTTTCTGTTGCATTTCAGATAAGGCCCTTAATCACAAAAGTACAGTGTTTGAATTTGCCAGCACTGGTGAGAAGCCTCAAGCCAGCTCTGTCAGGGCTGCATGCTCATATAGCACAAACCAGCAGGGCAAAGGCAGATAGAGCAGAGCCTGCCCTTCTACATTCATTGCTATGTCATCCAAAAAAGGAGGCAAGCAGAGTAATAGAGTTGAGAAGAAAAAGCCCTCAGCTGAAGAGTTTATGTTGATTTTCTAGATGCCATCACATTCCAGCAGAATACAGAAAGTGAAACTTCAAAGAAGCTTCATTTCAGCTTTCCTCCTACTCTTAAAAACTAAAATCCACACTCTTTGCCCTTTTGAAAGCAAGTTTTACTGAAGTTCAGACTTCAGTCTCGGGGCTCAGCTTTCACTGATTGCAGCCATTTGGAAACTATCACTGAAGTGGACAAAACACTTTGAAACCCGAGCTAGGAACCTGCATAGCTGGTCCATCATCTCTCAAGGCTAGACTTGTGGGAGAGCCACACGGGCCATGGTTAAGAGCTCCATCTCCTCTTGGTGCTGGCTGTGTGCTGTGGGGAGAGCTTGGTACCTTGCAATGCAACACTGGCCAAAGTTTACCAAAACCTCTCAATCTCACACAGCAGAGAGAGAAAAAAAGAACTTTTTACCCTGGTCTAGTTACATCACAACCAAAGGACAAACGTGCCCCAACGCATACCCTTGGTACAAGGGCCTAGCTTGTACAGACAAGCCTGGAGGCAAGAGGGAGAGGTCAGATTTACTGTGATGCGGAAAGGTGAAATTGGGCAAGGCAAAAAAGAAAACAACTTTGAGAAGATGGCTGGAATTCCTGAGACTTCGCATGCTTTGTCTCTGCTGAAACTGGCACCATTTTATGCAACGTTTTACACTGATCTAACCTGCAGGCTATGATGAGATACCTGCATCATTCTGGTAAGAATTTCCTCATGTCTGTTGCATAATCATTAAAATAAAGTCAATGAAGTCAATGAAAACTTCAGAGGAGGCTAATCAGAATTGAATGAAAGTACTGGAAGTGCGTATCGCTGAGCTGAACAGCCTGGGTTCCAAGTGCCGTCTCACACTGCAGTTCTGAACAAGTGCTACAAGTTTTGGAGGGAAAAAACTTTTCTCCCTGCTCATCTGCCACTACCGAAACACTGCAATTGGCCGTAGGGAGCCAATCTACCCGGACACACCACTCGCCAACCAAGACACCATTATTGAAAACCACCCCAAATCCCCACCTTGGAGTTAGTAGCTGTATCCCAGCCTCTCCCTCCCTCCGCGCCGACCTTTATCCCGCCGAGTTCCCGCGCGGTTGAGAGCCTTCAGCGGTGGCAGGCGGCAGGATTGCCGTCCGCTCCTGTCAGCGGGCACCCCTGGCAAGCACCGCGTTTGCCTCGGAGGTCCGACGGCTCCTCCCGGGACGGGCTGTGCGCTCCGACTGTCCCGGCCGGCCGCAATCACAGCCCCTGGCCGCTGCCCCGCCGGTCCCGGGGGCTCACAGCCCCCGCCCCAGCCCGGCTTGCCGGGGGTCGGGGCCGCGGCGTGCCTGCCCCAGCCCCGCAGCGCTCCTCTGCGAGCGCAGTCCGGCCGGGACGGCCCCGGCCCGAGCCCCTCTCCGGCACACTACATGGATCGCCACCCGCTCGGAGGGGCGCACAATCCCGATCCTGATCCCGATCCCACCGGTGCCGCACGCGGGAGCCGCTCCGGCCCCTCGCCTGGCACGGCCGGGTGGGACACGAGGAAGCTGCTCCGGACCCTCACCTGGCACGGCCGGGTGGGACACGAGGAAGCCGCTCCGGACCCTCGCC
>VWZT01010100.1:962704-994821 GCA_013397055.1 Pachycephala philippinensis
CCCGCGCCCCGCTCCTCCGGCGGCCCGAGGAGGCGGCGGTGGGAACCCGGGGCGGGGCCGAGCCGGGCTGGGGGCTGAGCCGGAGCCGCCGGCGCTGGGCTTTGCCGTGCCCGCGGGGCGGGAGCTGCTGCGGACGGAGCGGGACTGGGGACGGTGCCCCCCGCGGGAGAGCCTTCGGGTTCGCCCGGGACGTCCATGAACACAGGGCGCGCATCGGGCGGAGCGGACCCGGTACCCTGCAAATACCGCCCTGCGCCGGGATTGATTCCCAGGTGTCGGCAGAAGACCTGTCCTGGAGGGAAATCCAGTCCCGCGGGACACTCCGAAACTGCCCCAGAGCCCTGGCAGCCGGAGGAAATTGTCACCGTGAGAAAGTTCGGGCAATGGTCAGATAAAACGTAGCTCCCATAGATTTTCTCTAGGGTACGGTAGGGCTAGAGAACGAAACCTCAGAGACCTTCTTAGAAGGCCTGAGTTTGGAAGACAAGGAATAGGTAAATTAGCTAATTAATTGATAGTAAAAAGTTGAGCTTGGTAGCCAGATGTAGGGATGGCAAGGGCATCAGGCAGCTAAGGGCAGGATAGAAGTAAGACGGTTGTTTTTCCTTTGAAAAGGAAATCCTCACTAGGGTGCACAGCCTTGATTTCACTGCTACTGCGCAAAGGGATTGGGGGTTAAAGTTGTTTTTGTGAGAGAAAGTAATCTAGCAGGAAGTATAAAGAGTGACTCAGGAGTTACTTGCCATGTGAAGATCTGTCACTAGGTGTTATTTGTCTGGCGATTGAGCTCTGTTGTTCCCAGTAAAAAACAAAACAAAACAAAAGTTTCTTCTTATTATAGTACCCTTTAAGCCCCATCTTTAAGGAAAGCTTTTGTGGACCAAGCCAGCCAGGCATGAATTACTTGTATCAGCACTGCAAGCACTTACCTTGGGCTTTGCTTGTGAAATATACCCAGTGTTGCTCTCAGGCTCAGGTTTGCCTCACATAGTCTGCACTTTGCCCAAAGCATCCAACCAAGAATGATTTCTATTAAATAATGCTTGATTACAACTTAGTAAAGAGTCTTGGCTTTTCAAAACACTGACAGAAAATCCTACCAGAAATGAATGCTGTGTTAAAAAGGATGTGTAGGAAAAATAATTAAAGTTTGTCTGAGGTAAAGTACTGCTGAAAATGCTGTGTTTATTACTGTATATTGAAGTAAAGCTCTATGTTACACTTAGTACTAAGCCTGTTTTTGTGACACATCTGGAAGTAGAAATGCTTTCATCAGTAGGGACTTAAATAACGTTTAAACTTGATCTAGTACTTTGTATAGATAACAATTACTAGAAACTTGAACTTGTGTGTATATCTGCAAAATGACAAAGTTAATTTGGCTTTGCTCTCAGAGGTTTAGAAAATTAAGTTGTACTTCATAAAATATTCTAAGTTGGAAGGGACCCACAAGGATCATCAAGTCCAACTCCTGGCCCTGCACAGGACACCCCAAGAGTCACACCATGTGCCTGGGAGTGTTATCCAAACACTTTTTGAACTCTGTCAGGCTGGTGCTGTGAGCACTTCCCTGGGGAGCCTGTTCAGTGCCCAACCACCCTCTGGGGAAAAACCTTTTCCTAATATCCAACCTAAATCTCCCCTGACACAACTTCAGGTCATTCCCTCGGGTCCTGTCACTGGTCACCAAAAGGAAGAGATCAGTGTCTGCCCCTGTGCTTCCCCTCATGAAGGACCTGCAGACTGCAATGAGATCTTTCCTCAGTCTCCTCCAGGCTGAACACACCAAGTGACCTCAGCCACTCCTTGTATGGCTTCCCCTCCAGACCCTTCACCATCTTCGTTGCCCTCGTTTGGACACTCTCCGATAGTTCAATGTCTTTCTTATATCATGGGACCCAAACTGCCCCCAGCACTGGAGGTGAGGCCGCCCCAGTGCAGAGCAGAGCAGGACAATCCCCTCCCTTGCCCGGCTGGCGATGCTGTGCCTGATGCCCCCCAGGACACGCTTGGCCCTCCTGGCTGCCAGGGCACTGCTGGCTCATGTCCAACTTGTCATCGACCAGGACCCCCTGGTCCCTTTCTGCAGCAGTGCTCTCCAGCATCTCATTCCCCAGTCTGCCCATACATCCAGGGTTGCCCCATCCCAGGTGCAGAATCCAGCACTTTCCCTTGTTAAAAGTCATCTGGTTGGTGATTGCCCAGCCGTCTGATTTATCCAGGTTTATCTCTCTTGCACAGCCCCTCTGCCCTCAGGGGAGTCGACGGTTCCTCCCAATTTATTCTGATTGGCGAACTTAGTATATCTTTGAGTCCTGCATCCAAGTAATTTATGAAGATGTTGAAGAGCACAGGGCCTAAGTTGGAGCCCTGTGGAACCCCACTTGTGACAGGTCACCAGTCTGATGTCACCCCTTTCACTGTAACCCTTTGTGCCCAACCTGTGGACAAGTTGCTCACTGTGTTTACATCCAGCTGTGTGCTGGACGTTTTGACCAGAAGGGTGCTGTGAGAGTATTAAAAGCTTCACTGAAATCTAAGATCTTTAAATAATCTAAAAAGAAAAATCTTGAATAGTTAACTATGTTTTATGAAATCATACCCAAGTCTGATAGTAATAATTGTAAATGCTTGGAAGAAATTCACAGCTTGTGTTGCTCAGTATTGCCACAGCATTTTTCATTTACAACCAAACAAAATCTATGTTAAAGCTGAGTGTTATTATTAGTTTCCTTGATTTTTGTTTGCTTGCTCATGTGTGTAATGCTTTATTTGGAAAGGAGAGGGAAATCCTAGCAAGGAATTCTGACAGAGCATAAATCCCGGGTTGCAGGCTTGTTGCATACACTTTTCTTAACACCTGTCTCATTGGCAGGAGGTGTGAGAGACAAGTCTTAACAACTCTGGAATCTGTAAAGGTTCATCTGTAAGGAAGGGGTAGCATAGAAGCTGGTGAATGCTACCAAGTGTTCGTGTGTGTACAAAACATTGTTTCTTATGGATCGTAAAGCGATGCGGAAATAAAAGCTTTATAAAAATAGGAAAATAAATACTGTTTTAACTTCCTCAGCTCAGAAACAGGTTTTAGCTTATCTCAGGATAGCAGAAATCTTGGCATCATCTTCTGGTAATGCCTTATGGCTTTCCAAAGACTGTGTCTGCATCTCTGCATTCAACAGCCCCTAGGCACCTCCAGAGGCTCTGTCTGGATCTGTACTTTTAATAGCACTTGTTTCACTCTCTGCTTTGCCTAACTATATTTTGATGTCATCTGTATATGGCTTATATAAGTACTTAATGTTTATCCCATATGTATATATATATAGATATATAGATATATATCAAAATCCACATGATCCTGGAGTAATTAACTCAATAGCTTAATTATGTGTGGTGAAAGAGAAAAAAAGTTTCATTTCCTGAAAACATACTCTTAGATACTTTCATGGGACATTCCCGAGTCCTCACCATTGGGAGTAATAGCTAATTGTCTTTCCATGTTTATCTCCTTTAAGAGTGTATAAACTTCTGTCATATCCTCTCTCCATCCTTTTTATTCTGTGCTGAAAGGCCTAATTTTTTGAAGCTGTGCCATGCAGGAGCTGTTATATATCTTTATTATACTCATCACAACTTTGTGTGTCTTTTTTACAAGAGCAGTCCAAGTACCTGCACAGTTTATAAATTCACAGAGCAATGCTTCCCGTGGCATTCGCCATCATTTTCTAGTAATTCCTATTTACTTGTTTTCATTTTTCAGACATATTATAACAATAAGTTGATTTTTTCATAGTCAGTCCAAGATTCTTTCCCAAGCATTGTTAGAAATTAGAACAGTACCTCCTGGAGTACATATATGCCCATACACTTGAATAGGTGTATTTTAAACTAATTTTCAAAATACTGTCTACTAGTTTGCATCAGTAGATGCCCAGGTTCACTTGCAATTTTATTATCCAGTTACACTGGATAAGATCTGCTATTCCTCAAGGTCAGGTTTAGTTTTGACTACCACAAAGCACCACTTTTATAATTCACAAACATTTTGACTTTTGCTGATTCACACGTGTTGCAACCTCCTTATTCACCCCTTTTGCTTCAAATGAGGCTCTTTCAACACCCAGCAGCCTACTCACTACTTGTCGTGCACAGTTGTCATCAATCAACTGGAAATGTAGCTATAGACTCAGACCACACTTTGGAAATAGTTTTCATTTCTTTGAGGCTGGATTAAACATGTTACACCTGGCATTTTTGCACTAACATCAGCAATAAAAGCACCTTCCCAGTTTAAGTCAGCATGTGGAACCAGTTTGCCTCTGCTGCTCAAACACTCATTTTAGTCATTATACGACCAAAAATGCTGTACTTGCTTAGCCCTTGAGCAAATAATTTTGTCTCCTTCAGTATCTTTACATGTATATTAGTGAAATAAGTACCCAGCCACTTTTATTATGTTCACTTTAATTGCCCTCCCAGCCTTTTAAAAAATAAGCTTTTGTATTTTATAGAAAAGTGCCTGAAGTGCTGTTGGCAGTCTGGCTAATACAACTACATGGTTGCAGGAGCTCAAATCCATAAAGCCGTAGCTTCCATGACTATTACACAACATTGAATTCTTAAAGCTTGCACAGCCACCGTGTTGGGTACAACTCTGCCTCTTCCTTCCCCACACAGAAGCTCATGTGTCGTTTTAAAGGAACATTTTATTTGCAAAGAACAAACTTTTATTGTTTGACTTAAATGCTTTGTTACTTTGTCATCTTTCAGCTTTTTTTAAAGTAAAATATTAATGTGATAAAAATACTGCTGTGGTTTATGCCATAGGACGAGAATCAGAGATTGAGAGGCTGCTCTGTGTGTGAAAACAGCACTCAGTGTGTTTTGTAAACTCTCCTTGATGCACGGGCTGCAAAGATGCTGGTTTATGTCAATGTTGCTGCAGGAGACTCTCAGTTCTCTGGCCACAGGCATCAAGCCCATGATCCTTACAGTCTCCAAAGGCTTCTCTGCCAGACAAAGCTTAAGACCACTGATAAAAGAAACCAGCATAGAAGACATCAACCTTCATTTATGTTAGCTGCCTAGTTCAAACTATTCAGGGGACTTCTGGAGAGGGACACAGTACCTAGTTTACTTCTCTAAGTTAGAGCTATCTTCCACCAGAAGTTCCTCAAAACCATCTTCCAAATTTACTTCATAAAGCAGCATGGGTTCTGCATTTTCTGTTGGCTATGCAGGATAACAAGGAAGTTAATCAGGTTTCATCATTTCATCCAGCTGTAAAAAAGACACTTTAACACAACACTTAAGGGACACATTTTAAAGTGTCAATAGCTGCCCCATCCTTTGTTTCAACCCCCTGTGGCAACCAGGATTTTCTTTGTTGTAGCTGTTTGCCTTTTCTCCCTAATTAGAATAGGTAAGTATGCCTCCTTCAACTTCTCAGGTCTTTTGTCCAGGCCCTGGGGCTCCAGAGACACCTTCACAGGGCCACCGCCTGTCCCCTCAGGGGATATCTGGCTGGCCCAGCTGGCTCACCCCAGCTCGCCTTGCAGCTGTCAGGGTCTCCACAGCCTCTGGCCCTGCTTGTGCACGAGGCTCAAACCCCTTTATGGGTAAGACAGAGTTGGTGGGTAGGACCCCTATTTCCTACCATTTGTAAAAAAAAAAGTTTTGTGATAGGGTGGGGAGTTTCATGTGAGGGAGTGGTACCTTTTCACAGAGAGGGTCACAAGGATGCACCACGAGGCCAGGCACAGGCAGAGCAGGGTCTGTAAAGGAGCTTTGTGATTTTCTTTGCTTCTGGGGAGATGCTTTCCACTGTCTCCCAGAAATAATCTCTCCCCAAAGAAGAGGGGTATAGGGCACAGCCAGAGCTAGGGACAGACCTTACTTTTGACCACCTCCCACCCTTTGTCATGCATATTCCATGCCTGTAAATGCATTATTAGAGTTCAGACAGACTTTTCTCAGGTTTGCCAAGAACGTTTTTAATCTTTGATGCTTATCTGAGGAGGTTTTGTCCTCTCTATCTCTTGGAGCACACAGAGAATAGAAGAAACCCACATTTATTCACAGATAAGGGTGGGAAGAAGACAATGACAGATATCAGTGGCAAATGCTGGAGGCTGGGGAGAGAAATTGCTAAAAGCTGGATTGATGGAGCAGTCATAAAAGCTTCTAAATACAAAGGGTAGTGCCAGTGAAACCTGAGGAGAGGCTGGATGCCAACAATGGGAAAAGATCTGATTCTGCACACCCCACAAAGAGAAGGGGAAGATGTGGGTGGAGAGCGTTGTGATTAAAATAACTGGTGTGAGTCGCTGGACTCAGTGACAGGAGCTCAAGGGGAATTGCTGGGAGAGCAGGCAGTATCTGAGAATGATGTATGATTCTTCCATGGAAAGGGGGCTGGATTCACATCATTTGCATTGTTTTAATTTAATCCAGATAAAGTACATTCTCTTGTTCCTTTTGTCAATATTCAAATCATTGACTACGTGACTGATCCAGCAGTTTGCCAAGGTCTGAAATTCAGGTCCTGAATCAGATTAAAAACAAGAACACGATGATTCAGTAACGACCTGGTTGCACCTATGTATGCATCATATTAACCTAGTCATTTCTTACATCCAAATATATAATGGGAAACACTTCCTCTTGCTAAACTATTCAGAGATAAAGGAGTTGAACTGGGAGTTTAAAGGAGTTGGGAAGGAAGAGTCATGAGGAACTAAAAGGATACAGTTGAAAACCCATGCTGTTAACAAAATTAAGAAAAGCAGTAACTATTACAAAGACCTTTCAGGCAGAAGCTACGGGCAAGCCCACGTCAACATGTTCCAGCAACAGATCTGTGCTGGATTACAGCTGTGACCTGGAGGTCATGTGTCTGTGTGGTGCTCTCAGTCAGCGACAATCCCAGGGCCCTTCGGGTGCTATCCCCATGCCCAGCGCTATTCCCTGGAGCAATGCCCCTGAGAACATGCTTGTGAAGCTGTCTGGGATGTATCCAGCCTGTGCCCCAGGACATAAAGACAAGTCAAATTCTCAAATGCCCACTCTGTTTCTTCATTCCCTAGGTTTTCTTCACTCCCCACTTTAAAATTTTTTTCCTGGCAATTCAACTACTTGTGAAACACCTGCCACACATCCCATCAGATGGCTCCTTCACATGTCAAAGCCAAGTGCTCTCTCTTAGTTTGTGGGTATCCAAGAGCAAGAGCTCCACTGCCACTGAGGAGTGCAGAAAATTTAGCACTCTGCCAGGGGGGTTATGCACACAATTTGGAGAATGCTCAAAATCTGCTGACTTTTGGCAGCCTTCTATATTCAGTGGAGGAGATTTAAAAAGAACACAGAGTGACAGCATAAAATTGTTATGCTGATGGGGCAAAATCTGCAGCACCTGAAGAGCTCTTGGGCACTGAAGCACACAAAGCTGTGTGCAAAGCTGGCACTGGTGCCCCTGTGCAGAGACAACATCAGGAGAGCTCCTGTCCTGACAGGAACCAAGCAGGCAGCTGCATGCTCAAGCTTGACTGCTGTTGGTCAATGGGCAACAATTTGGAGCTGTAAAGTTAACAGAAATTATGCAAGATTGTGGGGCTCTGCTTTGTACAGGAAATAATAAAGGAAGCTCAAGTAGGCTTCAGGAAGACTTGTTTGGCCAAGGGTCACTACGTATTTAGTAAAAAAGGATATACACCCAAGTTATACACCACCTTGAACCTAAGAGGGAAATGTTACCAGCAGAGTGGGGAGTGAAGTCAGCTTGCTGGAATGATTCTGCTGACCTCAAACAACTAGACACAAAACCAAACAGCAAAGTGCACAAAAACGCTGTTCAGCTGGGGGCAGTTTCCTTTGTCAGAGGAAGGCAGATAATGCTTCTCTGGGGTTTGGGGCTGGACTACAGCACAGCATTGATGCCTGGAAGGGCTCTTCTGGGTTCTCTGGTTCTCACAAACTCCAGACTAGTTGCACAAGTCTCAGATAGTGTATTTGATATGTAAAACCTGAAAAATAAATGCATGAGTTAAGCCAGGAAAAATGTTAGATACCTTGCTAACATTAAAAAAGAAACAAACAACAAAAAAACTCCCAACAACATTTTTACAAAAATAATTATTCTGCAGCTGGATAAAATGTTCATGGGCCAGTGTGACCCTTTTCTTGCCTGAGTGTTTCTGGTTCGTTATGTTCCTTTCCTGCATTTCTACAGGTGATAAACAAATGTTAGGTATAAATAGAAGAACTTCTGATTTTTAAGGGCTAGGTAATGGTCAGTGCTTATAATTTATGACCCTTACTGATAAATTGGGATGACAGTTGTGGATAACAACTAGGGACTGAACCAGTATTTCATTAAAAGAGTCAATAATTTATGATAGTATAAATTATTATGAATAGTTATGGGAAGGGTGAAGTGATGGTTTTGTATTCATCAGTTTCATAGCTCTTGTCTGTAACAGGTTGGAAAGGGATAAGGATGTTGGCTCTTCCCCTGCTTTGTGCAATAAAAGGTGGAGAACACCGAACATGGCAGTATCCTTGGGGTACAAAGGCTGCTGGTGAAGAAATCCCTGGAACTCTTGCTCCAGTAGTCTGAATTATCTATCTGCTATTTTAGGCTCTCCCTGACATCCTTACAAACTTTACTTGTGTTCTTCCCAGTCCTGACTTTTCTCATACTCCTTTTCCTTCCCCGAAGGACAGTGTCTTTTCATCCCTGTCACTCTCCCCAATCTTTTTGCCAGCAGCTGCCACAGGCTGGAAAAACTGAGAACTTGTCTCACTTCTGTGTTAGTTTTTGTTGGGTACCAAGAAGTCTTTGGTGTGCAGAATAGTCCCAGAGAGAAGAAAGGCTTTTCCCTGGGTCTGACTGAGTGGTGGAAGGTGACTTTCAAGCTCTTTGAGGAGACTTGTACTGGCTGATTTGAAAGGAAGGTAAGCTGGAAACTGCCAGGATGTTCCCTGAAAGATCTCAAGGATTTCTCGGCAGCTGCAGGTGCATTTTAGCTACACAGAACCAGGGAAAGGAGCTCAAGTGGTTATTAAGTCTACACATAGACCAAATCAGCTGGACTTGGAACAAGCCAAAGGGACCAGATCATTTAGGAGTGGATCAGCAATTATTGCTAAATTAATATGAAGAAGGAGTCCTTGATTTCTGTCTCCAAAGTGTGGTGGAGCCCCAGGGAAGATAATGCTCCAGGCAGCAGTGTCTCTCCTCCTTGCTTGTCATCATGCTGCTAACCACAGGAGTCCCAGCAGAGCCCACTGCAGAGATCTGTGGGAAGGGATCTTGTAGACATGGAAGAAACAGAGATATCATGCCAAGAAATTACAGAGAGCCACACAGAATCTCCTCAGAAAGGTCACAGAGCTTATTCCTAAGCAATGTAGGAATTCAGAATTACAAAAACTCCAGGTAAACGCAAGAAACATCCTTTTCAACCAGCACCCCAAAAGAAGGAAACCAAATCCCTTTGGGTCAGGAACGTTTCTACCTCTGCTCTTCACTTTATTCAAGTACACCATAAAGGGATTTGCTTCAGGCAGGGAAAAGCGGACATCCGACAAAACCACTGTCTTTTGCAATGTTTGCATTATCCATGTACTCTCAGTACTTAAAATCTGGCTAGAAGTCAAGGGCTCCAGCTGAACAGGTGCTTGGTGACTTGCTGGTGTAATTTAATGGGTCAGTAGATCATTTCTTTTGCTAAGAAATATATTTTTTGCCAGGTTGCTGCTCCTTATTTGAGATTCTTTCTCAGCACCACCACATGCCTGCTGCTAGGTGGTTCCTGTTTGAACTGACATTTTTATGAGTAAATGGTGAGTGGCAGAATAAACTGACCATATGAAAAATAAAATCTGTTCCTTTGTTATTTGACTACATAAAAGCATAGCATTTTGAAAAAGAGGTTGGGATTGTCTGATTGTTCAAGGGGAAGTGCCCAAACCCCACACATTAAGCGCATGCAGAGCTGTGTTAGCTGGGGCTTCCTTACCAGAGTCCCTTGGCTCAGCTGCTCTTGCCCATAGCTCTGCCTTGCACCCGCTGTGTACCTGCTCCCCAGTGGTCACAGACACTCTGGAGTGTCACACAGGCTGTCCACAGCTGCTGAGAGGGGGACCGTATCTGTGCTAGGGTACCCCTCCAAGAGACCCACAGTGTAACTCCCAACACTTCTGGCAGAGCACTTTTGCCCCATGCTGCTGTGTCTCATCCCAGCAGCAGCCCCAGGCTCGCAGTCCCTCTGCTGCACACACCTCAGTTTCTCTCTTCTCTCAGACCTCTGTGTGCAGTCCCTTCTCAGTCTGGCACCGTGAAGGACTGGGATGTCTTTCCTGGTCAAGGCAGCACAAGGAACTGGGTGTTGGGCTGTATTGGCACATAGCTAAGTGTACAAATGTAAAAAGCAGGAAATCGCTCCCCAAACGTGTTGAGCTTCCAGAGAAAATGGAGAGGATGGGAAGAGATGTAAATTCAGGTCTTGGTGACCCACAGGCTGTGAGGTTCCAAACCAAAATGAGACCAGGCACTGCCAGGAGGCATTCACAGTGGGGCTCACCTCTTGGGACCAGTGTGGGGAAGGAACACGGTGCTCCTGCTGGCATTTGCCTGGTATGAGCTGGCTGATGTCCTGAGTTGTACAGGGAATGTTGTCTGGACACTGGAAAAATGGGATTAAAACAACCTTACAGCAACTCTGTACATGTCTAGTTTGTGGAAAAAGTGTAAAATAAATCAGGTCTAAACCACACCAGGTGTTTTACTGCTAGATATTTTATCACTATGGGTAGAGCATCAGGTAAGGCTGCTCATAAATCCCTTGCAGTAGTTTTTGTTATTTCAAAAGAGATAGAATCTAGTGGCAATTATTTGGATTGACAGCATTTATGCGAAGCCACAAGGAAATTCCATTCAAGATCAGAATGTGCAGAGTTTTCGGTTCCCGCCAAGGATTGCAGTTGCTGTTGAAACATTTGATTTCCAAACTGCAACCCACAGCCTCAGGTGAGGTCATTCTTCCTTGTGTCAAGACATGTTCCATTGCTGTGCAGCCTATTGTATGTCCTGAGAACAGGTATTTTGCCTGTAAGTCAGCAAAATTCACATACGTGTCTATAATTTCAGAGACATGAAATAAAAAACATAAGGACATAAAAAACAAGATTGTTCACGCCCTTGCATAGCTCCAGTTGGCCCAGTTAATTGTATTTGCATCTGTTTTTCCTTTTCTATGGCATTCACTTCACTTCCAGCCCTACCCAGCAATGTAATAGCACTGCCTGCTGATGTGAAAATCACAGCATTATCTCTAAAACCAGCTAAATTAATTCTTATTTTTCCTTTTGCTTATTTGACATGTGTGACATGACAGAGTTGTGGCCACAGTCTGGCTTCAGGAATAAAACAGCTTGTGCTCCGTTTGAAATTCCAGAGGGCAAAGGAAGAGATGGGGAAGGTTGTCTAAATACTCTCCAATTAGGCCTAGAAGCTAGTGGCCAGATTTCTGAAATCCATCACTTTCTGGAAAGCATTACATTTCTATACCACAGCCCAGGACAGCCAGCGAGGGCTTGTGAGCTGTGCCAGTGCTGGGGGTGGTACTCTCACCTCTCTCTCCTGAGGTTAGATGGGGATGTGGGTTTAAACCCTGCAGTCTAAAGGAATCACTTCAGCAATGTTTCCGTCCTCAGTGGTGTCCTCCAACCTCTGAAAATGATAGTTAAACCCCAAAATAACAAGTGTTCAGGCTTTTGCTGTCAGTGTTGCTGGGCTTGGCTAGTGCTGAGAGTTTATCCAATGTTCAAATTGGTTTAGCAGCACTGACAGCTTACCAAAATAAGCTAAAATAATGTATCCAAACTTCAGATTAATTGAAATACATCTACCACAGGAATTTATTAAGATAAATATAAAATTAATTTAGTTAATCAAAGCAGCCTTTCTGCTATAGGAAATGCTCAAGCAGGATCAGGTAGCCCTTATTCTTCAAGAATTCTTCAAGTCAAATACACCTCAAGTATGACCCAGGTGAATTTGATTCTGCTTCAGATTTGCAGATTGGGCTGTGTGATGTCTCATTTCTAATATTCACCTTTTATCATTGGTTAGTAAGCGTGGAAAAAAGTAACATCTCTTGCTATTTTTCTAACAGATTCATCAAGAAATAACTCATTTTCTGCTGGCTTTTAATCATGTTTAATATGTGGCTATTCTTCAGTGGTCAGTTGGATAATACCTCCCAGCTCTTTGGTGAACGAGGCTGTAAAATACCAGAACTGTAAAAAAAGAAAGAAAAAGAGTGAGAGTTAGCTTGCTGAGGAGTAAGTTAAGTTGGTGAATTGTGTGTGAACCAGGTGCTGTCTCAAGACCATTCGGGCCGAGGACATAGAGCTGTATGGGTTGGGTCGGTCTTCCAGAGGCTGTGAAGTGTTCCCTTTGGTCGGTGATTAGCCGGTAGGATGTCTTTGACTGCCAAAACCTTTGACTGCTAATCAGGGTTTCCCTACACAGCGATAAAGGGGTTAGATAGGTTTTGGGATGAGATCCAAGAGACTATTTAGGTACTTGATTTAAATAGATGTCAGACACCTACATTCAGAGCTGTAATAGAGGAAACCCCCATCCAGCTGCCACCCGGCCCTCCAGGCACTTAAATTCACTGGGTGCCTTCCACTATCATCTGCAAGTTCACCCACAGCTCCTCTCTCTGGTGTCACTGCAGGGACCAGATGGGTGGACACGGGGCGTCTCCATGTAATCCCATATAACCTCCGTATCAACCACACCTCGGTGCTGGGAAGAATAGGGGAGATGCCAGAGTGAGAAAGTGTGGGCGGCAGTTTGGCAATCAGGCTCTCCCTCCAGAGGAAGCCCCGGCATAACTTTGATCTTTACAATAAGCAGTGCATAAACACAAAAATAAGCTTGGAATCAAGGTTATCCCTCTTGGCTGTGAGGAGGGAAAACTGAGTTATGCAGCACTCCCCTTTCATCTCTAATTCCTGTGGAATAATACACAGTAAATGCAGTTCCAGATTATCAGTTTCATGTGTCTGTGAACAACTGAAAAAGTTACTCTTATTGATGCCGCGTTTTCTCCTTACATTGACCAAGAACAAGGAAGGTGTTTCTGGTCATCACTTCTCACCTCTGCTGGGTGTGGGCACACCTTCCAGCTCTGTGCCAGAAATCACGTGTGTCTTTGGGAGCAACCCCCTTACGTCTCTGATCCCAGGACAGCTGAACCTGCCTCCCACCTGCCAGCACAACTGGGTGATATAATTATCTGTTTCATTATCAGTTTTTTTTCTTTACACATCTAAGTATTTTTGGGGTTTTGTGGTTTTTTGTTTTGTTTTGTTTTTTGGGGTTTTTTTGTTTGGTTGGTTGGTTGGTTTTTTTCCTTTCACCTCAGGGCACAGAGCAGAGCTGACTGAAGTGCCAGCCCAGGCAGCTCTTGTTCCTGAATCTGTTCAGGCCACTGGAAACAAGGGAGTTGGATGAGGAGTTTAAATCTTTCCTTGAAATTAATTGTATTTTTCACCTACCATAGCATGACTGCTAAAAAGATCGTTCCCCAATGTGCCTTAATTCTTCTCTGATCCAAACTAATTCTCTCTCATCATCTAATGCTTTTATCTTCTATCAGCCTCTTCTGCTGAAAATATCCCTTTAAACATAAATAATTATCAGAGATACCAAAAGAAAACTTGAGTCCTTAATGCAGCGTTTAAAACATTTGATGAGAACCCTACCTTTTGCTACACTTTTTTCTGCGTCGATATAAACTATTATTATCATTATTCCTCCCTTTGGAACTGTGGGTTCAGCCCCATTTGGACACCTGTGGTATGGGAGACACGAGTGTTCTGGCTCACTGCACAAGCCTTATCTGCTCTGGGAAACTTTGCAGGGACTGGTGAACTAGTTAAATTTTTACCAGATAAGAAACCGAAAACTGAGTAAGTAACTGTGAGTGTGGCAATTTTTTCAGACAGCCTCTGCTGGATGCTTTCAAACGTTTTTTTTTTTTATTATCCCCAACTGAACACACATATGTGCCTACCTGGGAAATACTTTAATTAAACCCAAGCCGTCATTCCTAATAACAGGATTAAATTTTTCCTCCTGGAAAATCATCTGGCTAAAAGCTGCAAGAGCCATTCCAGGCTCACTGTTGTGAACTTTAGCCATGGGGACATACAGGGAGTTTTACCTGGGCCACGGGGTTCACCAGTTGCTTTTCTTCCCAGGCTTTTCATATATCCTAAGTGGCATCAACGGATTCTTTCTCAAGGTCATTGTCATATGATGTCATCATTGTTGTTGTTGCTATTTAATACTTGCCTAAATTTCCCAGATGTCCCAAAGACATCACTGAGACTGGTCCCTGGCCTGAGAGGTGTATCATGTAAATTATAACAAGGGGATGGTGGTGTAAAATACTGAGAGGAATTAGATTAGCCAGGACTCCACTATGGTTGTGATAATAAAGAAAGGCTGCACTATGCTGCTCTGGATTGTTAGGAGCAGAACCAGCTCTGCCCCTGGGTCTGAAGGAAGTCAAATAGCCTGACTGCCATGGACTGAGAGTCCTGTTGGGTCAGGAGCCAGCAGGGTGTAAAACCTTCCTGCTTTACTGATCTTGCTGTCCCAAGCTTCTCTGATTCATGGGCTCATATACAAATAAATGGCTACACAACATCCAAAACAGCAGAGAAAAAAGGCCCTTGGATTTGTTAAGCCAGAACATTCTAGGGAGATCTCCCCCTCCTCCTCTAAGTAATGAAGTCTTTTCTGTAGCCACCAGCAGAAGCTGGAAATGGCTGTGAGAGCATGACCACACATCAGGGTAGGCTCTTTGGCCTGCACAGCACCGGGGAAGCATCGCTGCCGGCAGTGGGTGGACACAGCATGAACCAGGAATTAAGTATCCTATTTGGAGATCTGCTGCCAGGAGGTAATAGCTGCCGTGTGAAACGGGACCTGATGTTGCAAAAGGCGAGTGCAGAAAGCGTCTGGGTGGTATTGCAGTGTTTTTAAGGAGTTACGCCCTTCCTAAGGGCCTGGCCCAAGCCTGCTTGGAATCAACAGGGATTTGCTGAGTGACAGTGAGAAGCTTTGGATCTGGCCCTGAAACATCTGCAAGCTTGCAGAAAGGCTGACGTGATGTTCACAGCATCGGTGGGTGTGGGGAGGCTGAAGTACAAATTCTGGCATTGATGGGTGTCCCAGTGGCTCAGGCAGGTGGTAGCCAGTGGTGACAAGGTGCAGGGAGCGGCACTCCTGTCCATACACCTTTTGCCAGGGATAAAACAGGGTGCTGACTGGCCTTGCTGGGACTTGATGGCTGAGTCAGGGCTCTGCAAGAACCTCTCCCTGTCTTCTCCCCCCACAGACCCACCTGTCCATTGCTTTGTGTGTCAGACACAGCGTTGGGCACTTCCTTCTGGAGAAGCCCACCCGAGCCACCCGGCTGTGCGTGCGTGCTGGAGAAGCAGTCCTACTCCAGAACAGTATTGGGGTGCAGGGCCAAGCGGGTGGGAAACTGCAGAAGTGTTATTTGCACCCCACCCCCATATTTTTTTGTGAAGCCAATTTTTGCCTTCTGTGGAAGTTGAAAAGGAGGCCATTCACCTTTACATGCCTAAGCTGAGAAATACAAGCCTGACAATACAGGGGCTGTTCAGGGAAATGGGTGTACACGCTGCCTCTGGCAGGGGAAAAGCTGCCACACCAGCCATGCTCTCACTGCAGCCTGATGCAATGTCCCTGTGAGGAAGTTTGCTGAGGTGGAAATGGTGTCTGCTCACAGGCCCACCTGAGGGGACAGCAGTGGCCAGCGTGGCACAGGGTCTCAGCTCTGACAGTCCCTCTGGCTTCAGAGGCCATGCTCTCTGAGAGCGCAGCTATGCTAAGGCACATGGAGGACAGGGAGGTGATTTGAAACAGCCAGGACAGCTTCACCAAGGGCAAGTCACGCCTAACCAACCCAGTGGCCTTCTGTGAGGGGGTGACTACAGCAATGGACACGGGAAGGGCTACAGGCGTCATTTACGTGGATTTCTGTAAGGCCTTTGGTACTGTGGCAGGACTTTTCACCCCCTGATACAGCAGAAACTTATCTCCTTGTCACATATGGCTAAAGTCAGGCCAGAATGGTTTGGCATGAGATTAATTAGTTCAGCTGAAAACCTCATTAGCCAGCAATAAACATCCTATCTTGGCTTCAGAAAGGATGAACCGAAAATAAAGTGACTGACAGACAAGCATTTTTACAACTATAGAAGACCACTATGGTTTTCATGAAATCAAATCTCTTACACATTCTCTAAGTGTGTGGAGAGTTTTCCTCGATGACCAAGAGGCTGGCATCGAGATACTTCCCCAGGGATTGAGAGGAATTAAGAGGTTCTCTGCACACCACTATCATTTGTTGGTAAGTGACATTGGCTCCTAATCTATACTATTTCTTTGCTAGCTGTAATATAGGTACCTTTATTGTGCACTGTGTTTTATCTACTAGTAGTATTTCTTTTGTTTATCCTGTGTAGTAAGTAAGTCTGTTTAGAGCCTGTTTAAAGTCTTACATCTGTTTTCCTTGGTCTGTTCAAATAAATAATTGATGTTGTAATAGGCCTGATTGGTCATTATTAAGAACTTGTGAGTGAGAGTGGGTTTAGGGGTGCTGGCTGCCTCAATAAATCTGCTGTCTACTGCCAGAAACCTGGAAAGGCAGGGATTTGTCTAAGCTCTCCCCTCGTCTCCATTTATAATAGGTATAGTCCACTCACAACATTCTTCTCTCCAAAATGGAGAGATGGATTTGATGGGTATGCTGTTCAGTAGATGAGGAATTGGTTGGGATGGTCATATCCAAAGAGGAGTGGTCAATGGTTGAATGTCCCAATAGAGATTGGTAAAAAATGGTGTCCCTCAGGGACCACCTCCATATTGGGACCAGACTGTTTAATATCCCCTTTCCTCTGCCATGGCAGGGGGTTTTGAACCAAATGACCTTTAATTTGAGCCACTGAGGTTATCTCAGTTGGTTAGAGCATGGTGCTAATAACACCAAGGTTGTGGGTTGATCCTCATGTGGGCCATTCACTTAAGAGTTGGACTCGATGGTCCTTGTGGGTCTCTTCCAACTCAGAATATTCTGTAATATCTCCATCAGTGATACCAGGCATACACAGTGGGATCAAGTGCATCCTCAACAAGTTTTCAGATGACACCAAGCTATGTGGTGCAGTTGACACACCTGAGGGACCTGGACAAGCTCAAGAAGTGGGCCCATAGGAACATCACATGGTTGAACAAAGCCAAATGCAAGCTGCTGCACCTCGGTCAGGGCAACCCTAATTAGCAATAGGATGAAGGGATTAAGAGCAGCCCTGTGTAGGAGGACTTGGTGGTGCTGGTGGATGAGAGACTGCTCATGAGCAGTCAATGCACACTCCCAGCCCAGAAGGCCAATGGTGTCCTGGGCTGCATCCAGAGCAGCGTGGGCAGCAGGGCCAGGGAGGGGATTCTGCCCCTCTGCTCTGCTCTGCTGAGACCCCACCTGCAGTGCTGCATCCAGCTCTGAAGTCCTCAGTACAGCAAAGATGTGGGCCTGTTGAAGTGGGTCCAGAGGAGAGCCTAAAAAGGATCAAGAGGGATGGAAGGCATCTCCTAAGAAGACAGGCTAAGAGGATTAAGGTTGTTCAGCTTGTAGAAGGGAAGGCTCCAAGGAGACCTTTTTGCAGCCTTTTAGTACTTGAAAGGGGCTTATAAGAAAGATGGTGACAAACTTTTTAGCAGGGCCTGTTGCAATAGGAAAAGGGTAATGATTTTAAATTAAAGGAGGGCAGATTCAGACTAGATAGATATAAAGAAGATATTTTTTACAAGGAGGGTGGTGAAACACTGGAACAGGTTGCTCAGAGAGACGGTAGATGCATCACTAAAAAGATTCAAAGTCATGTTGGATGGGACTGAGCAACTTGATCTAGATGAAGATACCCCTGCTCATTGCAAGGGAGTTGTACTAGATGACCTCTCAAGATCTCTTCCAACCCAAACTATTCTATGGTTCTATGAAATAGATTTATTTCAGCAGGACTGTAATACAAGGCTCAGTAAAGGAGAATATAGATAACAGTGGCAATAGAAAAACCTACCATGCAGCTGGGAGCAGAGATCTACCTCATACTGGCTGTGGCCGCGCTTCCCAGCACGTTCCTGCAGGGCAAGGGTGGGTGAGGTACTGGGCTGACACAAAACACACCAGGAGAGGGGCTGCGGAGCCAAAGCGACTCTAACCTGGCAGCAGAGAGCTCATGGCTGCAGCACCTCTAGGAGGGGAGGCAGCCTGACTGTGCAAAAGGAGGAGAGTGAGTTAAGACCATCCCACAACTGGTTTCATTTGCTTTTAGAGCTTTGGCATGCAGGGTTGCTGGGAAGGGCCTAGGTCAATGGAAAAACAGAGTCGAAGTTGCAATGGGGCTGGGCTGAGAGGAGGAGAGAAGGATGAAGGAGGGTGTGCAGTGGTGCTGGAGTTAAGGGCTGTGATGTGTAACAGGAATAGAGTCCAGCAGCCAGTGCTGCTGCACTTTTAGGTTTTCAGGGCTCCTGCCTATTTGAAAGGAAAGCAAGACAAGAGGGTGGGAGGGGATGCAGGGAATTTGCAAGAGAGCTTTTCCAGAGGCTCTGATTAATCATTTGGCATCAAAACCAATTTAAGCAATCTCTGCCTCAGGCATAACAAAGGAAAAATCACAGGGTGGGGAACAGCAGCAGGGATGGGCAGAGACAATTAAGCCAGCTGCCATCAGAGAAAACTGGCTGAACTACCATGGGAGGATGGTGGTGCCAGTGCAGTATAAACCAGTCACCAGTAGGTCAGAGATTTAGAGGGCTGGGGAGACCCTCTCCTGGAGGGATGGCTGCAGGGCAGGAGCAAGGTCAAGCACAGAGAAAGTCTGGGGACAGGGGTGCTTTGCAGTTCAGAGCAGCCCCAGCCAGCCTCAGGCAGTTTGGGAAGACACAGGAAGTTGGAACCCAAGAAAAGCAGCTTGGCTTTTCCCTGCAGAAAGGGTTAACTATGACCCTACTAAACACAGCTGCCTCCTCTGCTGAGGCCATAAAATGCAGCAGGCAGGGGGAAGCTTGGAGAAACAAGTTACTGAAGCTGTCATTTCATCATGATGCCATCTACTAGGAATAATTTAAAGAGGGCACTGAAACAGTCAGGGACTTTACCTTGGCAGTAACAGAAGCTGGGGGATATTTCAGAGGAGAGTGTCCATAATTAGGGTTGTACACAGAATGAGAAGAAATATTTCAGCCAAACATATCAGTCACAACTGGTCTTGCCTGCTGAGACAATCAGTGGCTTAGTGCTAGTGAAGCCTTGGATCAGCTCCGGCTCTTTGATTTACAGCTGCCCTTGGTGTAGATTGGACAGGGACTGGCACATTTGTTCCCAACCCATCTGGCTGCCAGGACACGGCAGTACCAGGTCCTGCTACCACACAGGAAATGTCCAGCCAACCCAAATCCATTTACTGCACGGCCACACACAGAGTTGTGCTGGCCTACAAAGGACTGCAGACAACCAATTTCTTCATTGAAACTTTGCCCACTTACCCAGGATGAAAAGAAAAACAGTCATGGAACGGATGTTCTAGAAAAAACTAACTCCTGGAATAGAACTCACTGTTTGAAAACTTGTGAGCAGGAAAAGAAAAACCGTAGAGAGAGCTATCATCATATCCCCATTTAGGGTTTTGCAGGCCTGCATTTTATCATAGACCAAGAAAAACTACGCCTCCTCCACTCGAGGAAAATGTTAAGGGGTTTCACAGGTTTACGGCATTCAGCATAGGGCTATTTCAAATTGATCACTAAAGAGGTAAGACACAATCAAGCGTAATTATTATCTGATCTGTATTCATATTCACAATATGGTATGTGATCCACAGCATGTCCCAGATGAAAGTCTCAAGTTGTTCCATGAAAACACCGTCCTGGAAGAGAAGTAGCTGTATCTCCACACCCTGAAACCACCACAATGCTTGTGCCCCTAGGCAGACTGGGGGGTGATCCAGTGAGGTACAGCCTGAGCACCCACCTTCCTGACCCTAAGGGAACAGCTTCCTTAAATATGCAGAGAGAAGAATATACACTAATATACTATATTTATGTATACTTTTTCCTCGAGCTGGCTGGTAGACACATTCAGAAGACTAGCAGCAATTTCTTTTCACAACAGTGATTAAAAAAGAAAATGTGCTGTGAAGGCAGGAAAGATCAGGAGTTTGCCAGTGGAAGAGAATAGATAAATGACAGGGCTCAGCTCAGGCCCTCATGCAGGGACAGAGCTGACTCTAGGTATTTTCTCTCTCCTGTTGCTTGTGCCTGCTCCGTGTTAGGATTTTACTGGTCACAAATAAAACAACCAACCTACCCAAGCCCACTTACAGCATGGACACACACAGAGCTCTGCCAGCACCTGCAAGAAGCGTGACACAACAGAATGCGGAAAAGGGCATGCTGCAATCTCTGGTCTTAAAGATACCTGCTCTTTGCTATGCCCCTTGGAAGAGTAGTTCCATTATACAAAAACAGTGGGGCTAATCCATTTATAAAAAACAACAAACCCCCAAAACTTAGCTCTACAGAGGTCAGTGTATCCATGGTGGTGAGAAGTGGTCCAAAATAGGAAGCACACAAGACAATAAAGCTGGGGTCTTGTACTACACTCACCTCTGACTTTCAGGTTCCCCTGCTTTCACAAGCATACCCCTCCCCACGAGCACATACTGCTGCCATGCACTCAGAGTTACCTGTGCACCTCCATTAGAGTATGGACAACACAATTAGGGCATCAGTGCCCTGGATGGGAATGAGGGGTGTCTAGGGGTTATGTGCACTTTGGATGTACTGTCTCTACTTGAAAAAGTTTTTTTGCAAGTTCCTACTTAAAATCTTGCCTAGCGCTCACATATAGACTCTCACTTCACTAAGAAAGGTTAAAGTGTTTGCCTTTTATTCAGAAGACTTGCTCCATTTCCAGTAATACTTTTCCATGTCCTTGAAACCAGACAGCCTCTAGTCTCATAACAGCACCATCAGTCTACTACAAAAAAAGCAAACAAATCAAAACCAAAAAAGTTCCATGATGTGATACAGCATAAAGAAACAAATACAGCTAATACATTAGAGAAATAAACATCTACATAAACTTATGTAAGTTGCTATAAAACTGGCAGTATTCAATTAAAAGACTGATAAAATTACGAGGTCTGCTAGATGTTTAAACAAGTCTATGTAGGCTGTAACTATATTCTTGTGCTGTTTTTAGGCATGACTTTGCACACAGAATCTAGCTGCCTCAATTATCCACACTGGTGGGCTTTCATACAATTCCCCTACAGCCAGCAGTGTGTATGCAAGCATCTCAAGCTACCTGCCCAGACTCAAGCAGCGCTTGCAAAGCTGTGAAGATGTATGTAGCCTATTGCTGTCTCTTCCCTATGAATATGGTATTAAGGGTTCATCTGCATATGCCTGGTTAAGAAATAAAACAGTCAGTTGTGTGCTATAACACCTTAAGTAACATGGAATCTTAGATTTTAGAAAAATACTTTAATCATCAGTTCACAAGTAAAAACTATCACTGTTACAAAACATTGTGTAATACTAGAATACCTAGCTTGGAAAAATTTGTTCTTATTGCTGTTGCATTTAGTTTTCAGGAGGTGTGTCAGCGTGAAGGTAGGAGTGGGCTTCCCACTTGTCATAGTCAGCTTGTAAGGGTACTCATAGGAAAGTGTATCTTCCTATCTAATCTTCACGCTATTTTCACATGTTTAGGCTGCCCTGACTTCTTCCCAGACGTGTACATCTGACACTATGCATCAAAATCTCACCCAACTTTGTTTCATACAACAAGTTTCATTTGCAGCCTTTAAATAAAAAATTCACTCCAAAAAGAGTGAACATCAGCATTGACACCACCTTAGCTACTTGAAAACCCTATAACTGTGTTCTGGCAGCTATCAGATATTAACTCGTTCATTTCATTTTGTTTGGTTTCTTCCTTATTCTCATGGTTGGGTTGCTGTTTCGAGTTTCCAGCTTTTTTAGACCTCCTGAGGAAAAATTTTGTCAGTAAGTAACCTAATTCAGCCACATTTAAAAGAATGCAAATGCTGGACACAGCAATCATGAAAATAGTGAACACCGTCTTTTCAGTAGGTCGGGAAACAAAGCAGTCTACAGTGTTGGGGCAGGGCCAGGCATTACACTTCATTAAGCGAGGCATTCGGAACCCATCGTACATGAAATAAAACGCGTACATGAAGACGGCTTCAAAGATCAGTCTGAAAAAGATGCTGCTGGTGTATGTCCACCACAAGGAGCCCTCAATACGAAATCTCTGTTTTCTGATTTCTTCGATGTCCTTGTATTCACTTTTCTGGTCTCCTTTTCTGAACTGCCTTTTCTTCTCATGCCTCCTGTAAGCCACATGCATGGCCACAAGCAGCGCAGGTGTGGAGACAAAGATCAGCTGCAGGGCCCAGAGTCTGATGTGAGAGATGGGGAAAAAGTGATCATAGCAAACATTTCTGCAGCCAGGCTGAAGCGTGTTGCAGACAAAGTCATCTTGTTCATCTCCCCAGACTTTCTCTGCAGCCACAACCAGGATCATGATACGGAAGATGAAGAGGACTGTGAGCCATATCTTCCCAATACTGGTGGAGTGCTTATTTACACCTCCCAAAATGGTATGCAGAGCTCCCCAATCCATTGTCTCCTTTCAATCCTCTGACAAGACAAGACAAATAAACAAAACTAAGATTAATCAAGACAGGAAACAAATACCATCATGCATGTGGTTTAAAATAAAGGCAGTATCATAATTGTAGCACATCCACTGGCTGTGGTAACATTTTGTTGACGCAGTGGGCTTACCTACAACTAGTCATAAATAATAACCTAATCACATATCAGCAGGTAATATTTCATTACTGGATTACACACATGGCACCACATTCATTTGACTTCTAGGTGTATTTGCTAATGCCACATTAAGTAAGAAAGACATGGGAAAATGATGAACACAGCCTTAAATTAAAAGATACAACTTCTAGCAGCTTGATAACAGTAACAAAACAATATAAGGTATCAGCCAAAAGTAAGGTAGATGTTATGTTAAAAAATGTGTTAGACAGATGGAATTCCTATATAAATCAAGGCAGATTGGTTTATCCTTATCTTTAGAGTGTAAATAATGATTTGAGTACATTCCAGCAATACGGACCTTGAGTAACTGCTGCTAATGCTCTGCAACTTCCATGACAAGGTCTGGATAACCTGCGTTCACCAGTTTAAAAAGGGTGACTGCATTCTTAGTCAAAGCTCCAGACTAGCTTGAAGCAATGAAGGTAAAATCTTGGTCATTACCCATCTCGAGTTGGATGTTTAAAATCAATGCTTAAGATTCATACCAAACTTGCTTTTCTCTCCACTAACTACAAATAGGGCCTAGGGTAACTAGACAAGGAGTCCTTCATTGTCAATGGCTGTCAGGTTGGGGTTTTTTCCCCCCCTCCTAACACAGACTTCATTAGTTCTAGATTAGAGGAGATATTTCACAGGCTGGAAGAGCGCTATAGTCAACATTTGAAGAGTTCAGACAGGCCAGCAGTAGCTCAGAGACTTTTGCAACAGAAGCACATAGTTTCCAGCAGGTGAGTTTCAAAATACCATGACTGTAATGAATTAAGGATTTCACCTTTTTGTCTCCTCAGGAACACCACAATTGTCTGGGTTTCCACAGCTTCCACAAACAGTGTTTCACAGAGAGCATTCAGAGGCATTCAGCCCATCTCCCCCCACCCCTCCACTTCAGATGGATTTACAGAAAGTTAGTTTGCAAGCTACTATGTATTCAAGAAACTGGCATTTCTTGTGCCTATCAGCCAGGACCCTCTAAGAGGGCTCACAGATCTCTTGGCTCTGAAATTCCTCATGAAGGTTTTTATTTCATAACTTTGTTAATTTGTATCTCAGAGACCATATTTCTTTGGCATTTGCAGCACAAGGCACCAATAAGCAAAATCATCTTTTCAAAGTTGCTTTGAAGAGCAGCTACTGGCAAAAAGGTCATCATATCAATCACAAGACTCTCCTGACTCTGAGCTGGATCACACTGCGTGAGGAAGAAAGTGACGACACTATTTTGTAGTTGTCTTCCACGTCACTTCCATTCTGAGTAATGTCAAAAACCTTCCTGCTTTACAGTGAGTTACATATAATCAGTAGGTCACATACAATAACAGAGTATCAAAGTACACAACAGCTCAGAGAAAATGAGGACACTTAATTGTTAGTAATGCAATGGTATCTTTTCCCTGAGTTACTAGGATTTAAATGTAATTTCCCTTCACTAGCTTGATAAAGTACATTTCCTGCAGATCCTGCTGGTTGACTATGTGGGGTTATACTCCAGGAGGTGAAAACCAAGGGGGAGATCCAAGATCTTCAGATTGGAGAGAACTTTTCCTGAGCCTCCTTCAGGATGCAGAATCTATATGGGCTATTTTCTCTGTATCTGACTGAAAATAGTCCTGAAACAGACTTACTTTGCTATCCTGCTAGGTTATTTTTTCCAAAAGAAAGGTTCTCTTTCATTAGCATACACTTACAGAGAGTCTCTGTAGGTTAACAACCCTAACAGGGACACAGGAAACACCCTAAATAGCAGAAATACTTACTAAACGTATCAGCTAGATTTTTAACTGTTTGTTTCCACCCCTTTTTCTGTCACCTGATTGATGAAAATTCTTTCAGAATTTGCCTTGGAAATTATTTCATTGTTAATCAGAGGAACAGTTACAACTTTTTAGCGTTCTCTGTTACTATTACACACATATGGCAATTACAGTACTTATAAAATGACACTACAACTAAGTATTATGACTAGAAATACTTATGAACATTTGAAAATAAATCCTGTAGAAGACTTGCACCATGCAAACTGTGGTATTATACACATTATTCACCAATCCTGTAACTCCACCAGAGTCCTTACTTCCTTCTCAGTCATTCTATCTTCTCCCTGCCTGTCAACCATCTTCTAACAGAGTAAAAAGGCTTGAAGTGAAACCTGTGTATCTTGGCTGTGAAGTGAAACCTGTGTATCTCCTCCTCATAAGCACTGTTTCTTAGCTTCACATCTCACTGCACACCAATATTGCTGCCATTTTATTATAACTTCACATGGATTTGTTTCCTCCTCCCTGTACAGAAGGGTATGCAAAAGACAAGTTCCACAGTGTTAGTAGTAGTTAGCTCAAGAAGCTCCCCTAGCCCTGTTTTCTCCTGAGGTCACACTGCAGTTCATCTCCTGTGACTTTGTGAAGGTGCATTATAAAGCAGGTGACTTGTCCATAAGTTCTTCCCAGGACTAGTATGTTTTGGTCGGTTTGGTTTTTTTAAACCTGATCCATTTCACCAATCTGCTTTACAGTACACACCCACAGATCATCTGAAAAGGACAGCTTCATTAAAACAAACAAGCAAACCCCCAACAAGACCCCCAGGCTGCAAATTGCAAAGCATGGGTAAGAATGAGCAGTCAGTGGGGGAAAAGGGTTGGCAAAGCTTTAATGCTGAGGATAATACACACTCCTGTTCATCTGACTTGCTCCATCCTCTCTGAGAGTACATTGTGCTAGCTAAGCCAAAAACCTGTCCTTCAATTCTAGCAAAGACACGTCTGTATCTGGATCAAGAAAAAAGAAAAAGCCACCACACTTTGAAGACACAGTCTTTTGCCCAGGCTCTCTTAGTGGCATCTCCTCTCCTTTCCAAAAAAGCCTCTGTCTTTCATATCTGCCCAAACACTCCTCCCTTCATCCTTCCCACATACCTTTCCAAATCTTCAGGCTATCTCTTCAGCTCCTCCTGCCACCATCCACTGTTTTTCCCGCTGCTTGCCGAGCAAGTCACCAACCTTTGCCCCTTCTTGCTTGTGGCCTCTCGGGCTTGTTTTGACACTGGTGGAAAGTCATATGACTTCTGGACCACTCCAGAGTGCTACAGGCACTGATCAGACACCATTGAAGTCTCACTATCTTCTCCCTGAAAGGTGGCACATCTAAGACTGTAGTGCCATATCCAGGCAGCCTGAATTCCATCCAAATACTTTGGCCACAGTGTTTCCTACTAGCTGGCTTTAAACAGCTCTCCTCAGTGTGATTTAGAGGATCCAATGAAGGCAATTCAGACACTGCCAAAGTGTCCACCCCTCTCCAATAAACAGACACAGTGATCCAAGCAGAATTTAAGTTAGGCAAGTACAGCCCTTCACACTATTAAAGCCACCAGTGCAGATCACTCCAACTAAACACCCCGTCAGGGCTACCTGTGCTGATGTGATGGCTCATTTACTCTTTACTCATTCAAAAGCTAGAACCTTGATCATAGGTTATCTTTCTTTCAAAAACTTGTTTTCCTTTTCACTAGCAAGTAAAATATTAACTTTCTCACTGACCAAAGGAGAAGAAAGCAGGAAAATTACATCCCTTTAATGGGTTGGCAAGTTCTATTTTTATAGAGCCAGTCCAGATACTATTTCTACGTGAGCAAATCCTGCCAAATGCTTACAGAAATAACAGTATGTAGACAGCCAAGGACTTACCTAGCTTTCTGGTCTTAGAAGTACAGCACACTACAAGAATACACTAAAGACATGAAAGCTTAGGTGAATTTTGGGGAAGAAATGTAAAGCAGGAATAAGGATAGGGATTGGTTATAAAGGAAGAAACTGGGAAGAACAGAAGAGAGCTGAAGTTAGTGAGATTGAATAAATAAACTTTTGGAATAATTTCTAACATGGGAGTGCGTTAAGTGTTAAATTCTCCTTCACAAAAATTGCAACTGGGCATGAAAATAAGCTTTTCCAAGCCTCTGAATAGATCTCTGTTCTACTACAAGCAGCATCTTCTGTTTCATTTCAACAAGTAGAGGACCACAGTGGTACGTGGTTGTTACAGTAAGAGTTGAAAACAATCATAAAAGATCATCATGCTCAACTGAAAAGTTAAATTACAAGGGAAACAGTTCTGTATGATCACACAACATAGCCACACAAGCAGGTGTTTCATTTGGGGTTTGGTTTTTTTGTTGTTGGTTTGGGGTTTTTTCACTAGTAAGCTAGACAGCAGCAAGAAAATTACAGCTTAACAATTTCTGTAGTTCTACAGCTTACGGGCAGTATTTTGAGCTCTGTGTTGCCATGGCCAGACTGCCTTCTACTTTAACGCTAGCTCCTGTAAGCCTACATTAAACCGCAATCACAGCACGGTGCATACACCCAGTGCAAATCCCTGCAATTCACAACACCGAGGACAATTATCACTGAGCTCCCCTGTTTATGAGTACAGCTAGCTTGTTAGCAGTCACCATTTTCCTCCGTTAAAGACTGTTATACTGGAAAATCATTGGTCAGTGGCTAAATCCACAACTAGAATAGAGTGAAGGTGAAAAAACAACAGAAGATACGTCTCTATCACATACACATATGGTATTTCTGCTATAGGATATTATCAAGCAATAAAAGTAGTCATAAGCAAGTATTACAACATTTGCTTATGCTACAGGAACATCTAGGAGTCCCATTCAAGAAGAGGTCCACAGACCCCTAATGTATGCGTACATTCAGAGTAAGTTTATACCCTTCTCGGCTTCAATTTGGATACAACTTATTTGCTGTACTGGATTTATACAGAAATTTAGAGGGTGTTCACAATGACTCCAGTTCTATCAGAATTTTAGCGTACAGTGTACCAGGAGTTACCAGTTTGGTGTGATATTCCACCACTTTCAGCAGTGCCTCCGGATACTGATAAAAGATCAGCAGTCTGCCAAGACAAAAGTCACTTCATCCCACGTGGGAATGTGTTAACCAAGATAATCTTTAAGCAAAAAAGCACTGGTCTCAAGTGTCCCTGCCTACCTCCCAAGCTGGGGACAAAGGTAACTCACATACCCGAGAGTGGCAGTTCTAATACAGAACTTTTGCCATAGAAAAGCTTTAGAATATCTAAACAAACAGATGCGAAATCATTACAAAAATTATTTTGTGACCCAACTTACCACAAGAAGTATTGCTGCATTCAAAGGCAGTGCTGAGACAACTTTCCGTTCAGGTGTTTATCTCAACAGTTGCACTGGAAGCAGTGGCTCATAGAGGGGCTGATAATGAGCACTGAGATGTCCTAGAGCTGTATAATGCTGTGTCATTACCCAGATTTGAAGAACACACTAGTCTGGGTTTCAGCAGTTTTGCATCAGCATGCCTCCACCCTGCCAACCTGGCATCTATGTCACAGCAAGCACTTAATTGCTAGCACGTAGATTTTGTTACTCCTACCGCTGAGTTCGTTTTGGTGCTGTACCACAAGAACAGCAGCACTGCCAAGGCTGAAGCAAGGAAGCTTCTAATAAATACAGATTAACACCTTCCAAAGGACAGCATCCCTTTATTTCATCAAGAAAGGCTGGTACACAGGCTACAGCAATCATAACTCGCTCAGACTTCCTACCTAATTTGTCAGTCTGCTCCATGCCTCAGTTTCCCAGACATTAAACTAGAAATAACAAAAATCTCACCATCTCACAGGGCTGTTTCTCCTGAAATGCTTCACTACAATTACAAGCTTCACAGGCTCAATGGACCAAGACAGATAAGTACCAGTTCAAAGCTGGAAGCACAGAGCTTGAATTTAATCATCCAGGATATGTCTGACACCTGAAAAAGAACGCAGCTCCCTACATTGCTATAGCTTTAAAGCAGAGTTCAAAATGCAAGAAGACAAAGCTTTGAACTTAGACCTTGGCAACTAAAATCCTTTAATAGGTTGCTTCCAGCTATTTTAATTTTACAGCAGTATATTAAAAACTTCAAGGAGTATGCAGCTGTAAGAATCTGGAATATCAACAGCTCTACTTCTTTCCTAAAAAGCTGAAAAAGATCAAAGGAGCAGTCTAACAATCACAAAAACCCGTGCAATTCTCTCTAGTAGCTCTTAAACTTTGTTCTGAACACCTATCTCCAGATCAGAGTGGAAACTGGAGAGGAGAAGAGCTGTGACAGAGGGATTACAGTGTATCTGATTTGACACAAGAACAGGCAAAGACGAATCAGGAACAGGAAACCTCTGACAGTTGCAGGTCTGAACACTGCAAGCATTGTTCTTTCCTTCTACTCAAGTTTAGGAAAACAGGAGGCATTCTTTGCTCTAATTAAAGTCAGCATGAAACCCAGAGAAACCCAACAGATTAGGACCCAATTTGTATGTGGTTAAATGTTATTAAAAAATCATGCTACTTAAATATCAACAGCATTTAAGGGTTCAGTTTCTACCCACAATGACACCCTTATGACTGTCCCATTTTCATGCCCTCACATAAATTTTAAGTCATTTTCCAAGGATGCTTGGAAATATCCATATCTATTTCACTAGCCTGCAAATGTAACTGGAGGATTACTATGCTCCAAAACATCTCTGCACAAAATTCATTCCACTCATAAAAAACAGGAAATCAGAAGTCACACTTGAAGGCATAACAAGACAGCACAAGTCCTACTAGAATTTAGCCCATCTCAGCCATTTCCTTCAAAGCATGCTTAAAGCTTCTTGCTTTGGAAGAAAGCCGAATTCCCAAGGACTATGTCTTCACTGATACAAGTGTCCTATTTCCCGTATTTTAAAGAAAGTTTTAGAGATACTGTACCCTGCTCCCAGTCATCAAAATAGCTTTTTAGTTATGACATTTTTATGTTGCCTTTTTTTTTTTTTTAAAGCCTGTTACCTAATTCCTATTTCCATCCCCCTACACCTAAGCAAATGTCTACGTTCCCTCTACAAATCTCTCTTTTCCTCTAAAATTGGCAAGACTGTCTTCTTTCACATGCAGAATTTGTACCCTTTTGGAAACACTAATTAAACTTATAAACACCAAGATTTTGTACTGCACTGCAGCTTTTCCTTGAGCATGTATTTTGTTATTTCATTCATCAAGAGTAAAGTCAAAAGCAACTTTTTCCTTTTAGAAACTCTGTTACAGGAAGAAATGCAGGTGTGAGATAAGGAATAGAATTACTTTCAACATTCTTTTATCAACTAATAGGAGATGTGTTTCTCTTTTTCCACATCCCTGCTGTTTTGACAGCACGTTATCTTGCCTCATATATCATCACTTCAAGTTTTCCTTACACAAACTGGCGTTTAGCCGGGCGACAGTCACAGTTCTCCTTTCAGGTACCTCATCAGTCATCATTAAGTAACAATTAAAATCAGCAAGGAACAGAACAAGAAAAAACATCAAAAGAAAAACCAGCTTCAACCCATGCTCCTATTTCAGACAGTGTCTGGGACCACTGATTTAACTGAAACTGCTCACAAGAATCAACTTGTAAAAGCATCCTCTTTACTTCACAAGCACCCACTGAAGTTATGCAATGACTGTTACGAAGAACTTGTATGTATAACTCAATGCTGTTATTTCTCTAGCTACTGAGAGAGTCTGCTATACCTTTTCCACTGTACAATTACTTTTCTTGCACAAAATAAATGAGGCTGCCCAAATAATCTACCCGGGTTGTGCATCAAGGGATGAAAAACAGCAACCATGTCGGAGGCCTCAGAGGCCCAGCTTCAGCAAATTGAGAGAACTGGCCCTGTCAGGACAGAATCAATTTCTCCAGAGAAGTATTTTAATTCATGGGGTTTTACTGTTCCATTTTTAAGCTCTGCAATACATAGTACTACCAATTATGAGACTGACAGTTCTGGGGACTGTCTGAAGTCTCCTAGAAACCCTAACACATGCAGTACAGATGTAATCTCATGGCTCTGGAAATGTGTTGGAAAGCCCACCAGGAAATTTACATTGCAATGCCTAGTTGACACATGGAGGTACCTCCTTCTTCCAGGCTAAGCCTTGTCCCACCATTGCTTTGTTCTCTAAGATAGATTTAACACAATCACATGCACATCCTTTTGCATACTCTCTTTTCACTGGGGCTCTTCAGAGGATGTATCTGACACGTTGGGCTTCCAGGCTGAGTAGTGGAGGCCAAGAGACGTTAAGGAATTATGTAACGCCTTTAACAAAATCAAGGACGAAAATACATTTTATTCTGCTTTTGACTCAGTATACACACAAACACTGTGGTGATCCCAAACTGAATCTGAACCCAAACCCTCATTTAATTTCATACAGAAATTAACCAGACATTAATCCCATTAATGATCAAAGTTATAAAAACTGGGTTTAGAAGAGCATTTTTAAGACAAATGGCCACTTCCTTCCTTCAACCCTCTGCCTGTTCTCTCAAGAGTATTTCCAGGCTACATGGTGAAAACTAATGGAGTACAAGACCAGGAAATAATTTCCTATGTTGGGGGCAGGGGAAAGATTCTTCAACACAAGAGACTGTGAAAGTAACACCCAGCCTAGGAAAGCCCGATGACGGAAAAAACAGTCATGCCCAGAACATGCCCAGCTACCAGCTAGTGCCAGTAGCTAAGCAAGCACTCCTGCCCTTACTCCAGCACGTCCTTCGTGTTTTATTTAAGGCCTTAAGTACCCATTCTTTGTGCGAGCTTATCCAGCCCCAATACCCAGAAATACATTTATTTCTGACTCACACCTCATTTCCTATTCCCCCTGTAATTCTAAGGAATGTTTCCATTGTGTGATCAGACACTCACAGGACCTGTCAGTTTTACTGATGCAAGCTGTTTACCTTCCCGCAGCTCTCTTAACATCTGTAGGCGTGTCGCAAATTACCTGTAATTGCGGAAGCCTTGATTTTGCTTAGCGTTGTAGCTGGTCGTACGTACTTCACATAACGCGCTTACAGAGAGCTGCTGGGAGGCGAATACAGATTTCGTTGTGAGTTAAACGCGTAACCAACAGGGACATGAGCATTCCCAATCAAAACTGCTCGCGGGGTTCGAGCGCTCCCCGTGACGCTCGAGCTGGGGACGGGAAGCGGAGAGCGCCCATGCCGAGCAGGGTAAATCCT
>VWZT01010100.1:994889-1074978 GCA_013397055.1 Pachycephala philippinensis
CCCTGCCTCGGCGGCCCCCGCTGCGGAGGGGCCGTCCCCCCGCCGGGAGCTCCCGGCACCGCGGCCGGGCTGTGCCGACCAACGGGGCTCCGCCGGTGTCTGCGGAGCGGGCGGCCCCAGCCTCGCCGCCCCGGAGCTTTAAGGTCCCTCCCCGTTCACCTGCGGCCGCTTTTAACCCGCCCCTCGCCCGCCCCCGCCCGCGCCCCGCTCCTCCGGCCGCCCGTGGAGGCGCCGGTGGGAACCCGGGGCGGGGCCCGGCGCCATCCCCGCTGCTGTGCCCGCCGCTGTGCCCGCCGAGGGGCTGTGGCGAGCGGGGCTTCCAACGTGAAGAGGAAAGAGCGAAAATAAGGGGTGGGAAGGGCTTCTGTCCGCCCCGGGGCTAACACCCCCTCCGACCCCCGGCCGCTTGCCGCCGCGCAGGGGCTGGTGTGGGGTTGCAGGGGGAGAGCGTGAGGGGACGGGAGATCAAGGTAACAGCAGATACCTTAGTGGGTGTGTGGGGGGGGGGATGTTTCAGGGGAAACGCATATCTATTTAAGATAACAGGGTCGTGTTTCCATCTTGAGGAATCCAGGTATTCAGAAGGGCCTTGGGACAGAAAAAAGCCAGGTCTTTTCTCCTGGAAATCATTAAAAGAGTTACTGGCCAAACACAGAGGGGAGAGCCAGTAGTTTCTGGCTTTTTGAGGTTTGTTTTCCAAGTGCGATTGAAATGCTACAGCAGTGCCCTGCAGACTCGCAAGCTTTCACGGAGCTGCGTGTATTTGCCAGTGCAAAGACCTATTTTGGAAAGTTTTCTGTTTCCAAGGAATACAGTTGCTGAGGAAACAATTTACTTTAGGTTCAAAAATCCCTGCCCAAAACGGTGTATTCTGTCTTGCACGCAGGCACATCGAACTAAATAAATAGTTTGTAAACCTGTTAACTAAATTTCCAAAGAAAACGTACACCACAACTGCACAAACAGGACATTTGCGCAGACTTTGGGAGAAAAACGCTTGTGTTTGTGCTTGTTTAGAGTATAAAGGCTCGAATGAGAAATTATTTCCAACAAAATTCTACTGCCTTGCCTTTCCACCTTCTAGAATACAAATAATCCCAGGGAAAATCTTTAGCAAAAATCAGTTACTTAATTTTGATGTCACGTTCAGGAAAAAGAGGTAGGAATTTCTAGCACAAAGAATCTAATGCTTGAAAGATAAGAAATTGTCATCAGCTGTGGTTTAAACCTTAGCCTCTGTCTCTCTGCTGCTCATCTTTCCTCCACCACCCTTTCTGACCCTTACAGTTAGATCCATGGAACCTGTTCATTAGGACCATAGGAAAATTCACGTTGGAAGAGATCTGAGGAGGCTTGTGATCCAACCTATTGGTCAAAGCTGCATCAGCTCTGGGACCATTCATTAGTTATACCCCATCCAGGGCGAACCCAGGGAAACTGGTTCACTGCAGCAGCTGTAGGACCAGCCCCAAGGTATATGATGTGATGCTGAGCTAGACATGCAATAAATACCTGAGGCCTGAGTTTGCCTGTGATTGCTGACTTCTGTGGGAGTTGTGTGTTCAGACGATGTTCAAGGTCCATGTATACGGCATGTGTGAGGAAGGGAGGTGGCTCTGGACCTGGCCACACATCTGCACTTTGCAAAAGGGAAAGCCCATCTCCTACTGGCAGAACAGCTTTAGAAGAGACATCTGGAACTCGTGTTGTTCTCTCTCCAGTCACCTTCCAGCTTGATTCAGTGACCTTGAAAAAGTGGAATGTGTCATTTAAGGTGCAAAATATGTTAAACATTGGGTATGTTGAGTTGCATCAGAGGATTTTAAGTTTTGTGCTCTTTTTCAAGTCTGTGTTTGCCACCAAAAAGAGGTTTTAGGGGTTTTTTTACAGAAAGAGAAATATTATGAAAATATAAATCAAAAATTTAAGTCCTATGAGCAGCAGCTTGAGGGAGCTGGGAGTGTTTAGCCTGGAGAAAATGAGGCTCAGAGGAGACCTTACTGTTCTGTACAACTGCCTGAAAGGAGGTTGTAGTGAGGTGGGGTGGGCCCCTTCGCCCCTTCTCCCAATCAACTAATTACAGGTGAAGAGGACATAACCTCAGGCTGCACCAGGGGAGATTCAGGTTGGGCATCAGGAAGAATTTATTCACTGAAAGGGTGGCCAGGCATTGGAACAGGCTGCCCAGGTTGGTGGTGGAGTCACCACCCCTGGAAGAGTTCAAGAAAGGACTGGACATGGCACTTAGTGATATGGTTCAGTTGGCATGGTGTTGGTCAAAGGTTGAACTCAATGACCTTAAGGTCTCTTCCATGAAAAGCTAGAGGAAACAAGGCCTATGGGTCTCACTGTTGCCTAAAGGCAAACAAGCCTAAAGGAGATCAGCCATGGGCAGAGGTACAGTGTGGAGCTCTCTGAGCTGCCTTGTATCAGCTCTTCACTGTACTGCCTTCAGGAGGGTGTCACAATTGGAGGTCAACACCTGGTGTTTCTCCCAAGGCAGAAGCATCCAGTTTTGACAGCAAAGAAAAAGTCTTAAATTATATTCTGTGTTTCCAAAATTAGATAATATCAAACTCTCTATTCCCTAGATGTGACCACAGTGGAGAGCACCAGATGAATGAGTGGCAGGGAGAAACGGACCAGGTTCTCCTCTACTGGGTAATTTTTTCATCTCATCTGTTGAATGCTGTTTCTCTGACCCAGTAGCATCAGCACCCTCTTTGATTATAAATGATGACGCAAGGGACACTAGATAGAAAGAATGAGACATGTGTCAGTGCTGGAAATTTAAGGACTGGAAGTCCTAGTCTTAATCACAGTGTTTTATCTTTATTTATGAGGGTAAAATGACATATATTTAGTAATTGACCACTTAGTAAACAGAGTTAAATTGTACTTATTCCTTTACAGATGAGGAATCTTTTATTTATCTAGCATATTAAAATATAGTGTATTATTTAGCTAGCATATAAAAATTACTGTTTGATAAAACTGTGAAATAAATACATGTGAATTGATTACTTTGAATTATGACAGCCCCTTCTCCTGCAATAGCTGCAGCTGTGCACTATAATACATATAAGTATGTTTTGTTTATTGACATGATTTTAAGGTAAAAATTGAGAAGAAAGGGATGGATAAACATAAACCCCATCCATTACTGACAAACAGAGAGGAAAATTAAAGTTACAGGGCTCATAAATTTTGTGTCACTAGATGCCTCACAAGATAATGCAGTTTGAATTTTTTTTTTTTTTTTTTTTTTAATAGAGATAGTTGTCACAACCTCCTATTGACCAAGGGTAGCTTTAGATATAAAGCCCAAATTTAGGATAAGGTCAGTCTCTTTGGTAGTGCAAGTCATCATCTAGAAGGTCATAATCACAGTCAAGGTCATAATCACAATCACCAAGTGTCCTGTAGAGCATTTAAATTACTCTTTTTGAAATATTGGCATAAGTCAAGTTTTTCTTCTGAGCACTAATATACCAGAGTCTGAAATGACTAGAACTGTTGACTGAAATTTTAACCTAAGTTCTATGTACTTCATTAGATTGAAGATTTGTACAAGAACAAGTCCAACTGCTCAGTCTTAATATTATTCAGAAGGAATAAAAGAGGAGAAAAAAACCCCCAAGCCCCAGGAAGTTTCTTTTCCATTTTTCCATGGCAGACGGCTGCTCAAACACTGTGGTGCAGACTGGAAGCAGGAGGGTTTTCTTCTTGAAAATTTCTGGTTCCTTTCCAAACCTTCACATCTCTAATTAGACTCTTTTTGCCTTCTGACTATTTAGAAGTTCAGAGCAGGGAAAAGAAAATTATGTCCAGTCCTTTGGTGTGAAACTATTGTGCCAGTGTGTCTCAAAGTTCACACTGTCCTGTGGCACATTTATTAGGGGATAACAGGGATACACGTGGTACTGATAATATATAATAAGTCTTGGACCAAGCCCCATCTTTGTTGTATGCTGCTCAGGAAGCTGTTCTTCTTCAGCTTTTATTTTCAGTTTAATTTACTGGTCAGCATTCCTACAGGGATTGTGTTGGTCCTGATTTACACACTCTGGGCAAATCCCAGGACCTCATCTAGCCAGAAATAACACCCAAAGAGTCATTTCCTTTTCAATATAATTACTTTAATGACAATGTGTTGTATGATAAAGGTTGCCCATGTAATATCCCTGTTTATTAACCATTGCAGCACCTCAAGCAGTTGTACTCCCTTGAAAAGCAGTACGTTTTTTCACCTGCAAGGGCCTTACAGGTGCCTGAGAGAATGATTATGATTGCACTTCCCTTAAGTAATGGGCAGATGGCTATCTCCACCATATTTTTGACCTCAGGTTGTCCTCATCAATGAGACCTTCCCTTTTTTATTTTCAGTTTACTGATATGCATGAAATATCCCAAGAGAAATGTATCAGCTGCTTTCCTGCTGAGGTAACTCAGTGATCTTAGTGACGTCCCCTACTTGTGGAGATAGAAGGAACAGGAAAGAACAAAAAAACCACAAAAACCCATGCCCAAAACAAACCTCAATCCCAAATGATATGGGGAAATAACAAAAGGGGATGAAAATGATTCTTAGCATTGCCAGTACATGACCAGCCTGACTCACACCAATCCATATTTGGCTTTCTATGTCAAAATGGGCATGGGCAGCTGTTTTAGTACATAGCCATGCTCTTCCAGGATGCCCTTGGAAGGTGTACCTCTCCTGCATCCTAGTTAGGATAGACCAAATCATTGTCAGGCACCCGTCAAAGCCTCTCAATTTCTTAAGCTGACAGCTCCGGATATCCAGCATCAGCCTGATTTGAAAGGCGGAGCTTTCTTCATCCTTAGGCAGCCCAGTAATTTCTGCAACACTATTGCTAATTTAGAAGCTGACAGTTTCCATCTCCCCACCCCTTTGTTTTATCACAAATATTTCATCAGACTGGGTGTAGACTGCTGTGTCCTTCTGCGCTCTGGGCAGAGGGGGACAAGCAAGGCTGTCAGCAGCGATGCTCAGTTGCTGTGGTGATGTTTCTCCTGGGCTGGGTGGCTGCAGCAAGTCCCCCACCCTGGTGGCATCTAGCCCAGGCTCTGGATGGACCCGTGGAGGCTTCCAGCTGATTTAATTGGTTCATTGTTCTCTGGTTTGATGTAATAAATTCATTGTTCCCCAGTTCAACTTAATTGAGTCATTGTTACCCGATTTAACTGACTGATTGCTGCCTAACTTGATTTAATTAATTACTGCCTGACTTGCTGAATAAGCAAGCTCCTGCTGCCAGCTGCCAGCACGGCTCATGGCTCCTAATGCGTGCTGTCTATCTCAGCCCCTTGTCCTATACCAACCTGCTCCTCTCCTGGGACCTGCTCTCTGTTCTCCTCTAGCCACATCCTCTGTTACTTTCCTGCTTCCCTAGTCTATTCCTGTAGCTCGTCCCCTACCCAAAGAGCTCCTCTCACTCATCCTCTAATTCTCCTTTCCATTCTCGTCTGCTTTTCCTGTCTTTAGCCCTGGAACTACCTCCAGTTTTCCTCCTGGAGTTCTCACCACTGTCTCACAGTAACCCTCCCTGCTTTGTTTCCTCTAAAGCTGCTCCTGAGTTCCCCTAAAGCTTTGCATTTCACTTGTTTTATGCATGACAGATTGCCCGTCCTGTAGTGGGATTTTTTTGTATCCTGTTCTAGGAATCCTGCACAGGCATCAGCTCTCTTTTTTTCCTTCATTTCCACTACTTGCCTGTACCGATTTTTTTCTTCCTTTAAGGTATCATCCAGAAGCCTTTCCCTCCTCTTGTTGCATGTTATCTAGCATCCTCTAGGCTCTTGGCTCTTTTTAATCCATTCCCTGCCCCAGATCCATTCACTTGCTTTGAGATTTCTGTGTCCACTGTAAGGGTATCTTCTCTGATTTCTCCTTCTCTTTAGCCTGTTGTTTTCAACTAAGATGTTCTGGTGGTGGTTCAGGTTTCTTGCCGACCCTCCACTTTCTGGCTCTTACTTCATTCCCCAATCTGCCCAGATCTCTTTCATTTATCTTTCTGTATTTCACTGTCTCCATTCAGCAGAAACATGAGATATAGGTAGATCTTGTCCTCTTTTCTTTGCTGTTCTGCTCCATCTGATGTCAGTCTGGGAGTAGGTGCGTACTTCAAGCGGAGTATTACTTTTCTTCAGAGTAATTGTGTCAAGTTATAAGTCTGAATTTATATTAATGATCAGTATGAGCCCAGACTTCCCCATGGCCATTTCAGTGCAGTGCATACAGGTGAGGTCAGCTTTCCCCGTGCTGTCAGTCCAGTATGCACAACATCTCGTGCGAGCAGATATCCCTCCCAGCTTTGCATTGTCCAGGCCTTGTTCACCGTGCCATACTTGCTGTTTTTCTTCACTCTCTCTATTTATCCATCTTTTCATTCTCATGTATTGGAAGAAAGTCCAGGAATCAGTGCTTGTCTCTCCAGTGTAAGCACCATCATTCAGCTGCCAGCTGACATCTGGCTTCTCTATTCTGGGAACAGATTTGGGGTGTGTTACCCCTCCTTCCTCTGGCTCTCTTTTTTTCACTAGTGTGTTGATGTTTTCTTGAAGAGGCAATCTCATTGTCTACAAAGACACCTCTCTTCCCCTCCAGTCTTTAAGAAACCTTCACTCATAGAATCACAGAATCGTTTAGGTTAGAAAAGACCTCCAAGATCATCAAGTCCAATCTTTGACTGGACACCACCTCGTCAACTAAACCATAGCACTATATGCCATGTCCTGTTGTTTCTTGAACACTTCCAGAGATGGTGACTCCACCACCTCCCTGGGCAGCCTGTTCCGGTGCAGAAACCTACACTGCATGGCTAAGGGTCTTCCATTTCACTTGCAGTGAATTAATCTGTCACTGCCTTGTTTTTCATGCATGGAAAAGCCATTGCATTCCTAAGGCATTTTTGTTCAGACCCTTCAGGGTTTCATGTGGCAGATTCCATTGATTTCAAATACTTAAAGACCTTGGAACGTGCTTTAGGAGAGCTCAGTCTTTGGGTTTTGGGGCTTGTTTTTTTTGTTGGTGTGTTATGGGTTCTTTGGTGGGATTTTTTTTTTTTTAATTCAATCACATTTCAATTTATTTTTCTTACAGTCTCCTGAACCTGAGTGCAGTTCTCTTAAGCATCTCCCAGCATGGCAGGCAGAATAATCAGCTTTTTTGTACCCTAGTTAATGCAACTCAGCTATATTTCTCCTGCTCTAACATCCATCCTGTCCCCTCTATAGGCGATTCCCTTTGAATTAATCTTTCCAGTTCCTCTCCCGTTGTTGGCGTCTGCACATTTGCTAATTTACAGAGGCCATCAGACTTTGCAGATGACACAGATACTGGCAATCCCTCTCACATTACTAGGATATGAAGGTGTGTCACCCAGTCCTGTTCCCATGAAAGCTGGTGCCAAACTTCTCATAAAATGTTATGAGAACAGGACTGGGCCTCAGAATCTTCATTCCATTCTCCATGATGGCAATTAAAATAACATTGAAATTAGAAACAGAATTAGCAGGTGCCAGACTCTTCTTATCTTCCATCTTCTGTGTTTGGTAAGGCATCTTTCTGATAGTGATTCTATTCACTGAGCTGATACATACAAAATATAAATGCTTCAGGTTTTTCATAGTGCAGAGCACATGTTAAGAAAAATTGAGGACTGCCCTTCAATGTACAGTCTGCCTATCCATTTGTAATTGCAAAGCACTCTCATGGCAAAAACAATGCTGCATAGATGGTTAAATACTATTTGTGTCCTTTTACCTTTATTTGGTGTGAAGCGTTTTGTCCTTTTCTAAAATGTTAATGACTGTCTGAAGTTGTTCCTTTTTTCAGCCCCACCCTGCACTTCAGATAATTCTGTCCTTTGGGAAAACACTGATATCAAGCACACTTCCTTTAGAAATTGCAAATGAAGTTGGATCTGTGCAAGTTGTTTGATCAGAATTTTCAGCTGGTGTTATTGCATTTATTACCGTGGTGTCAGTATGCTCTAATAAATACAAGAGATAAAACCCCCCAAAGTTTTACAAGATTATTTATGCAAGTGGTTTTATCTCAAACTGAGAAACAAACACAAAATCAGATATGTAGCCATTTTGATGCACTTGCATGCAGGGAAGAATTGCAGTGCATTGTGAGATGCTCATCATGATGCAGTCGTGAAAGGCAGTACTGGTTATGCACTGGGAGGTAACTGAGGTCTCTTTTCTCCACATTTGGAAATCTGAAGAATTTTCTGTCTCACTCTGTCTTAAACCTGTAGTTCTCCTTCCTCTGCATTTCAAATTACAGACCTGTGGTGAAGGACAAGATGTTTCTCTGGGTTGTCCTGGTAGGAGTCAGGATCACTGGGTCAGCGTGTGGCTTCACCCCACGTCTCCAGAGCTGTGGGGGCTCCCCTCATGCTAAACAGTGTCAGCAACAACAGCTTTAGCCAAGAACTTCCTTTTCTGATACAGCATCCTTCTGGCTTTTCTTCATAATGTCTTTGCCATGTGATTTTTATGAACACAGGACAGCTTCTAACATGCCAGCCTATAGTTAACATTAGTACAGGGAGCTGGAAAGGCCATATCCTACACACATAACCTTAGAGATACATATTAACAAAAAGCCATGTTCCTCCCATGCATTCTAAGAATACCATCAGCAAATGTCACCACAGGACGTTCAAGAGTTGAAAATTCTCCAGATAAATCATGTTGGTAATTATGTTCTGTGACTCTGGGCAGGGATGGTTGAATAGCCCTAATTTGGAAAGTATTTGTTAGACACTTCTGAGAGAAGGTCAACTTCCAAGAAGCAAGAGGGGCCTCACTAGGGGCATCTTCTAGAGGCAGCATTTCAGGGGCTAGGTCAGGGGGTTCTGCGTAGGTCATAGAAAATCAATGAATATAGATAACAGCAGAATTTGGACAAAGGAGTTTAACCATTTGTATCTGCTTCTATTTCACAGCCAGTAAGAAACATGAATTTGGGAAAGAATATATAAATACAGAGCTATATAAACATACAAGTTGTCCATTTGCCTTACTGGCTCAGTCAGGCAGAGTAAATGTATATAGCCCTCTAGTTTAGCTACTCATTGTCACAGGATCCAGGCTCACCACTAAAAAACTGGTCTTCCTCTGAGATTTGCCTTTTATTTTCTACTCCAGCATTTTTTGCTAAAAAGCGTTTACAACGTTTTATGCAGCTGTGCAAAGAACAACAAACCATGTTCTGCAGGACAGAGGCTCTGTAAATTAACCCTTAAATGTGAGCTGATAAGGGCCTACAGGATTTAGCCTTAGAAACACAATGTGTGTGGGAACTTAAGAAATGCAGTGCAAGAGTCAGAATGAATTATCTGCCAAGTTCTCAAATGACTTGTCTCCTTCAAATGTTTTGCTCTCTTCTTCCATGATTGTTTAGAAACCTGCATAATTCCGCAGTGTCACTGCTTTCATATATTCTTTGTGCTTTTTCATACATTTCAGCTGCAAAAGGCCATGGTTTCTATTGGCAAAAAGGATGATTATGGTTAAAGTGTGTTTGTGGGCCGTTGACTTTGCCCCATCACTTGGTAACTGCAGCTGCATGTTCACTTTCAGAGGTATAATTAGTCAGGAGAAAATAGCTTCAAGTATTATTAGTTACATTGACATTTTCACTTTGTAGATGATCATGTCTGAGAAATGCTGTCATTTACCTTCCTATTGGAAGTGTCACAACTAATGTCAATCTTCACAGTTCCAGGTGTGCATTTTCCTCAATGCCTCTGGGGCTATGAGGGTCTGACATGGATGTTTCCATAAATCCATGAAATCATTCACAGGGACCATTGAATAAGTGGGTAACCTACCTACATATTTGCAGAATCAAGCCTAAATGAGTAAATGGCATAAATCTTAAACCCATGTGATAGAAAAGCACAATGTCAGTGCTGTCCTCATGTGCCAAATATTCCTTAATATCTTTGTCCAGAGTAGAAAAATGGCTTCCTGCTGGTGCAGAATGGAAACCTCAGCAGTAATTCACATTTTTTCCTCATGGGAACATTAAAGGAAACATTCCCCATTAATTTGCTGCCCATTCTCAGACTTCCAAGTTGAAAAGGAGCAGGGTCTCCAAGAGCTTCCCATGTCTCCCCAGACAACGGGGCCAGGTATCCTATGTTGTCTCTGTCTTAAGGAATGATGGGCTTCCAAAATATGGCAAGGGCTTTTGCCTTACTGCCTGTTTAAAAGAACTAATTCACGTTACCTTCCTCCTTACCTCCCTTGCACCTTACCAATGAAATAAGAGAGCAAAATGAAATGAAAGCATTATGTTTAACTGTGATGAGGTCCGTGGGACTGAGGTTCCAGGGGGTCTCATGGCTCATATCCTCCCAAGTCCTCTTTCTCTGCTCCCACACATCCTGCTGCTTCTCACTTGGGGTGTGTCACTGCTCTTTGCACCTTCTAGGCCAAGAGCGAGATTTTTTTCCCTGTTCTCACAAGCATTTTGATTATCTAAGCAGTTCAGCAAGCAGTGGCAAAATAATAATGAGTTTCCATGAGATACTCCAAATGGATTGTGACTTTGATTTAATGATTTGCAACAATGGAGTGCAAGATTTTGCTATGTCAGCTACTGGATTTGAACAGGAGTCATTCCCAGCATGTGCCCACAGAAGCATCTCAAACACGAAATGCTTTAATCACTCCTCATGCAAGCTGAGTAAACTGGACTCTGCAACATGAGCAGAAAGCTAGCTGCATTTTCCTGCTCAAGCACCACTGTCCCCAGCCCCAACACTTGCCTAACTTTTGAAAGAATTAAGTTATAAAGATGGAGTGACTAAAGAAGATCTTGACAAACCTCCCCACTTCCTTTCAGGAGAGAATAACTAAGTTAAACTGCCGGTCCCTGCAGAAAGAGAAAGGAGGAAGAGAGCTTTCCAGCTTTCATCCCTCCTGCGATGATTCTCAGTTCCCATCAATTGAAGCCACTGAGACAATCTCTCCTCTAGTGCCAGGATCCCCAGATGGGTAGGTCAAGGTAGTCAAGCCAGTTTCATCAGAATAGTCCCAGTTCAAATCACAGCCATTCTTTAATTTGGTCAGGTACAACTCATACCTCATGGCCTGTATGATATCTTACCTGAAGAAGTAAGAAATATATCCTTTGCCCCACAGGACATCATTACAGTAATCCTATGGGGTGTCCTCCATCCCCTGAAGTGTGTGGGCTACTGTCAGAGGCAGGGGGCTGAGATCAGCCAGCGACTATTATCACTTCTCTGGCCTGTCTGCTGAGCCCATTAGTATTACCTAAGAGTTTTCATTCAGCCAACACTATTGACTTTCAGTGGCCAGTGAGTGCCTCTCATCTAACTCCTGCTCAGTAGAATGGGATGGTGTCTGCTTAGCCAGCATTTCCCATGCAACTCTCCAGTCAGGATTACACCTAGGGACAGCCCATCCCATCAAAAACCAGGCCGCAGTTGTTCCTAGGCAACCATGGGCTAACATGCCAACCTGCTCCCTGCATCCGAGTGCCTATCCAGCCCTCTCCTCTCTTCTTCCCCAGCATGGCCAGGGAGACGTCAGCTGAGTGGGCAGAGGTTGGGCAATGCAGGACAGTCACACCCTCTGCTTTGCCTGGTTTGGAGTGATGACGTTATTTTCTGGGGCAGCAGGAAGATCTGTGGAGCACCTCTGGTTCATGAGGGATGCAATCTCCAGTTTCTTCTGCTGCATTGAGTGCGTGTCTGTGTGGTAATCTACAGTGTGGGGATTACCGAGCTGACTCAGGTTGTGGGAAGCCTTCTTGTCCCGTGACACTTAAAAGTCCCCACTGAGTCTGTGCCTGACACGTTTAGGTTACGGAAGAACCTCTATCTTCATCATCCAGCAAACCAGTTTTTCTCCTATGGAAAGACTCTTCCCATTTATCCCAACCTTCTGCCAAGCGATGAATGGACTCCTGCTTACTTTGTCCTGACAGTGATCCCCTTTGTCATGTGCACTGGCTAATATCTCTGCAATCCTGGCACTCAGAAGTTTAGATGGTTTGGATTGTTTTTTGGATAAGATAACATGGCCTGACTATGATCTCCTATGGCTGCAAACCTCCAGCCTCAGGGGTGTCTTCGCACTGTGGGGTCTTCCTGCCTTGCTGTGTAGAGCCAAGAAGGGAGGTCACCCCTTGGAAACTGCCTTGTGTTCTTCCTTCCTTCGCCCTATGCAGCAAAATTGTTGTCCTTCCACCATGGTCAGGACATTCTGTGGCTGCAGGGGAGGAAAGATTTGCTTCTTAGCCACGAAACCAGACTTGCTTTGGTTGTAGGTTATTCTCCACCTAGTGAAAATAGCCAGGAAATTTGTTTTGGACTATGGAGTTCAGCTTCTCTGTACAAGATTTTCAGCCACTCATCTTGGCTGGGATTGGAGAGATAGGAAAGGGGGGAGAGACCATCAACTGAATGGAACCACCAAAGTGCCCCTGACATAAAACATGAGACAAAATCCATATGAAAGCCAGGTGAAAGGCTGACACAAAGATATCCTGTGCTCTGGTTATCTATGTGGTCTTCTGCCAGGATGATAAGAAAACTAGAAAAAAGGGTCGGGCGGGTATGAAATGGGATTGGCAACCGTCAACAGCGTAACCAAAATGGACACTTAATAATGTGTAGAAGTGACTCAGATTTTGATGCTGTCTTTTAATTTAGGATCGATGCCTGTGTAGATTACATGGCACATTTGCAGGCGGAGTACTCATAGAATATAGATGTTAATAGAGCAGGATAATTATTTATATTTTGTGCCAAGCCAAAAGCCACATTATAGAAAGGTTTTAAATGCAAGCTTAAAATTATTCAAATGCAGAAATGAGAACAGGAAGGTTGATCAGTGTGTGAAGGATGATTCACATCTAACTCAGACTGCTTCCTTTTTTATGTAAGTTGCCTTAAATTTAACAAAGAAAATCCTCTAACAGTAGTTTCAACCTGGGCGGGCGAAGGCTTCAGCTATTGAGAAACCAGTGGTCTCCTGAAGAAAAAGAATATGTAAATAGTCCCCCCTGGGAATTTTGGAGGGCAGGATCTGCTGGCACTCAGCCACATCCCTGTTACGGTGTTTCCTCAGTCTCCCTGCAGAAGATGGGGCTGCTGAAACCAAGGTTTTTCTGGGCTGTTTCCCTGTGCTGCAGGGCTGATGCATTGCCTTGAGGTGCTCAGGATATGAGAGGGAAGCAGGGTGCCTATGAAGCCTTTTAACTCTTCATAACCATAAACATTTCTGTCTAACTTCCAGAATCCCTCTTCCCTCAGGGGAAACTGCTGCTTGTTTCTCTTTTTCCAGTGGATGTGAGAGCAAGCCTGTTATTACTGACACTCCCTTCCCATGGATGCATTTTTCTTGGTTTAAGAGACTTTGAATTTTTAAAAGGGAAACATGAGACTTTTTTGTTAAAGCCTCCTGTGTTTTATGTGAGCAGAGGAGTTTTCTGAATAAGTTTTACATCATCAGGGCCTTGGGCATGAGGGGCTCCTTCTTTATCCAGTACTTCATATACAATTCTGCTCTTTCTTCAGTCATGAAATAACCACACCAATGAGAAAACAGAAGTCATTGCCTACCTATAAAACAAGATTAATAGTAAATTAGCAAAACCAGAGTACAAGGCAGAGCAAAATAGCTGCTCTTTCCCTGTTTTTATGAGGGATGAGTCTTGCACATAAAATCCACACCCCAAATGTAAGCGGGAAGGAGAGCTGCAAGGCACAGATATCCAGAGGGGTTTGGGTTGTCAGGTGCTTCTGTGATGTTTCCCAGCATAGCCCATTTCGTACCAGGACCATCCTTACCCAGCAGCCTGGGACCCGACTAATGCAACCGCTTCAGTGTGTCACCTCCAGGAGAGACCCTTCCTTCTTCTGGGGTGCAGAGCCTTGCCTGGCACAGGCAGCTGCTGGGTCAGCAAAAGGATGGAATCTTTGCCTCCAAAGCCTGTGGCGTGGACCATGCCACAAGCTACGTAGGAGCAGAAAATATTTTCTCATCTTGATGGTTTGCTACCTAGAATGTGGCTCTGTCAAACAGTGCCAAGACCTACCCTTCCACTTCTGCTGTTCCCTTAAGGAGCCTATTCTATTTTCCTTTTCTTCTATTAAAAAAAAAAACAACATTGTCTTGAAAACAGCCTTACTGAAATGCATACAATCCAAATAAAGCCCAAGCTCTGAAACGTCAGAATTTCACCCATCTTTTAGGGCATTCAGATCCTCCCTGTGCTAAGCACTGGGCCTCTGAGTCCATATCATCAGCACGTTGTAGAGCTCAGAGAGGGAATTGGACCAGCTTTTGTTTCACATGCCTCTGTGGCTTTGCTGTGACACGTATCACCTCCCATGCATCAACCCCGCTGGGAATGCAGGGGTATCCCAAACCCTTTTGGGAAATCAAACATCCGCTTGGCTTCCCTGCTCAGTTTCCCAGCCTAACCCCAGAGAACAAGTGCTCCCTGGGACTTTTCCTTGTGGGACACTGTGGCATAAGGCAGGAAGTAGTCTTGAGAAAGAAAACTTTACATGAACTACTTACGTGTGACCTTGATCTGAGCTCTTTCCCCTTTGTAAAGTCAGGGTGATGCTTTCACCTTGGCATTGGCTGGCTGAGGGCTGGTGGTGCCACTCAGCTTCCAGACTGCTCTGGAGCCATCCGAGTTCTCATCCACAGCTCTTCTCCTGCAGGTCACAATTTCCCAGACTAAAACCCTGGTACAGTGCACCCTGATCCCTGTGGGCCCCGTGGAAAGTTTGCACTAATTGAAAGAATAGTGGCATACATCAGACATACGCGTGCTGAGAAGGGAGCAAAGGAGTTTACTGAAAAAAACAAATCCTAACAAGTACAGGATACTAATTTTAAGTAGTAATTCACACATTACTTACTGCTTAAGGGCAAAATTCATGCTGCCTAAGATACTTCCCCAAGTCTGCAATGCATGGCATTTGGAACACAGTAAGTAGGTATATTTTAATCCTTTTCATGTCCACAAAGATGTCTCTGTAACCCATACCACATCAGATATTCACAAGGCAACAGCATGATATGGGAATACATTTTAGTGTTGTAAAGGAGATCCCAGAGGAGACCCGTTCCTGCTCTCCCTCCCTGAGGGGTCCAGGCTGCCATTACAACCATATTGAGCAAGAAGCAGGAGGAGATGTCCATTAACCCCTTAATTAAGTGCTGAGATGACAGTCACAAGTCAGGGTGTGTCCAGAAGAGCCAGATGAACAACTGCAAAGAGCACAAATCCCATTTGAATTCCATAGGGCTGTGGACAGTACCTGTGGTAACAACACTGAGTTTTGATGCAGCTTTCCATTTCTGGAACTTAAAGATGCTGATGGTGATTAACCAGCTAAATCTGCCATCAGGAGGCAGAAATTTCTGTTTTGGAGCATGGAGGAGGCAACCTGAGTGCCCTAACATCAAGCAGCACAGGACAAGGAGACAGGCTTAAGGGCACCTTTGCCATAAGACCACTCAGGTTTTATCATAATTCCTTTTCTTTGTTTCCCAGTTAAGAGCAAAATGGGATTATAAATTCTGCCGCTGTCTGTCCTGCCCAGAGCTGTGTGCTGCAGGAGACCACAGTGGGGTTTATCCCACCTGATTTGCCTGCCAGGTACAACAATGCTCACATGCAGAGATGGCGATAGATGGTCATGGTCTACTAAGCTGTTGTTTTTAGCGTCTTCTCTATAGCCTTCCACCAGGATACCAGGATAAATGACATTGCCAGCAATCCTCAAAGATTTTCGTAGAAGAAAAAAGGGTCACTGAGCTGCTCTTCCCAAAGTGATGGCCACAGGAGTATCCAAGGCCTTGTTCTCTCATACAAGGACTGAAGGGTCCCAAGGAAGGGGTGTTCCTCGGCCCAATGGGTTGCTTTGGCAGGTGAATGGTGCTTGGGTTGGTCACCTGCACACAGGTGCTGCAACGCCTCTGCTCAGCAATATGTACCCAGATCTCAGCATCCCCTGTTGATCATAGCCAAGACAGAATCCCATAAGAAGAAACTCGGGGAAAAAATTAATAGATATACAGAAGAACAGTAAAAATGTAGAAACATTATCCAGGACTGGACTTTCAACATCCCTGGCTCATCACAATCCAAGTTCTCTTGAGGTCTCTACCAACAACCTCTCTCAGCATTAGCAGGAGATAAATGTGTGGGAAAGAAAAAAACCAAATATCTCAAAAACCAAATTACCATGCAAACTAGAAGGCAAAGAATATATTGCATGAGATAAATCTCCCTGTATAGAACTGCCAACGTGCAAAAGTGAAACCAATTCATTTTCTAACAAACATCAGTGCAAATTTCAAACAACATTGGGTTTTCACCTTTAGTTCTTTTCTCCTCCCTTTATTCTTTCTTCCCCATTTTCCCATCTAAATTTCATTTTGGTAAATATTTCTCCCTGTTGCTCAGATAACCGTGTCTGATTGCAGAGACTTGAAGCGTAACCGATGATGAAAGACGACCTGAGGGATATCGGAGTGCACACACCACAGGGGTGTGGACATAAACCCCTGAAATATGCTGGCAGTATGACCAGAGTCGTTATACCTGTAGGTTAAGTCAAGATAAGAACTTGCCTGATGGTTGCACACACAGGATTAGACAAAACCAATCCTTCATGCTTGCTAAAATCCACCAGGACTGTTGGCTTGAGATGGGCTGAGCCTGCAGGCTAGGGGGTGAAGGGGGGTCTGAGCCTCACGTGTCTTTTGACACAGAATTTGATGGTGACCCTCTATCCCAACAGTGCATCCCAGCTGGGAGAGTAGGAGGAGAGGCTTAGTCCTACCAGCCAGGACTGGGGGTTTTGCCCCAGGTGGGCTTTTCAGCTCAGGGCTGGCACTGTTGCAGCAGGTCCTCCTGCACCTGGCTCACGGGCACCTCTGCCTCTTCATGGCAGGCTTCAATGTCACCTGGAGCACAAGGTCCCTGCTGCGTGCTGGGGTGCTGGGTGGTGGCAGTGGGGATGGTGGCTGCCCCCAGCAGCAGCCAGCCCTCTGGGGGAGTTACATAAAGGCAGTGGAACACATCTGCTCTGGGCACAGGCAGTGAGGCATGCGGTGAGTGGATGACTAATGGCCCCGCACTGGCCTACTTAGAGCTGGGACAGCTTCTCTACCTGCTGCTCTGGTGGGTCCCCACAGCACCGGCAAGCAGGGGAGAAGGACCACCTCTTCCTGGAGTGGAGGGCAGGTGAGAAAAGCCTCCTCTCACTCAGAGATGCTGAGCAGGGGTCTCATCTCCCCTTCATACGTGAGGAGGGCGTAAGTTTCGCACAGGAAAGACATAACCAGAAAATACTGCTGCAGCGTGCTATCCGGCACTTCTTGCACTTCTTCCTCAGCACCTTCATATAGAACCATCTCAAAAGTTATTTACAAATACCAAGCAAAGCTGAAGGCTCAGCCATGCAATGCTGGTCATGGGTTTGCAGGATTTTACAGGTGTTGGCTGATGGTAGGTTACCTCTGAAAAGCCAGGGCTGCTTGTGTCACCTGGAGAGTGTGAAGATCTCTGCAAACAGCGTAATATTAAAGTAGCCATCAAATCAAAAACAGCTCCCACAGTGCATTTTTAATCCTGCAGATTGTGCATAGTGGAAACAAAAGTAATATTAAAGTAGCCAAATGCTCTAATATAAAGAACCAATTAAAAAAACCCTCCCAAACTATTAACAACAAATAGAAAGCGTTCTTGACAGTTAAAGTTTGCTTGATTTTTACCCCAGACCTCTGACAGTCAGATGCTGGCAGTACTGGAGCAGTGCCAGGTGAGTGCATCCGCTTTCCCATCACACGGCTCCTCCAGCACAGCCCAGGCAGGGTCTGTCCTGCCCCACCACAGCTGGAGTGTGCACAGGCACTGGTGGAGAGCATCTCTTTGTGGATATTGTGTGAGTTTGAGAGGCTCAGATGTTCAAGGGAACTCCCAGTGGAAAGCTATGGCCGTAGACATGTTATTTTTAACACTCAGAAGCTATCTAATGTTTAACCCCTCAGTTCACCTCTCCCTTGCAGTCTGTACCTCTGGCATTAATGCAGCTATTGTTCAGGTGTTTAAACTTGCCTTGCTATCAATCAGCTCAGGAACTGTAAACACCCGCATTGTGGACCCGTAACATCTTGCTCTCTGTCTGGTGTTAAGATGCCATGGGACAACTGTTGGGTTTTTTAAGACTTTTGGACCCATTTTTAATGCAGAAATTCTTTATGGTGAGGCCGTTGCTTGGTCTGTGCAGCAGGACAGCAGCAGGCATCTGCTGCCAGCAGTGACACAGAGGAGTGCGGGGCTCATCCGCCAGAGCAAAGGGAAGGGAGCTCTACTCTAAATGGGGCCATGTTTGTGCCACAGCAGTGGATATGCACAGCGAGTGAAGATTTTTTCCCTACAAACAAGGGGCCAGGGCCTTGGCCATAGCTTGCAGCTGGCAGGGAACCAGCAGCTCCTGGCTTAGGAAGAGAGCAGGGAGTGGAGGATGACTCACAGCCCAGCCCAGTACTCCCTCCCTGCCAGCCACGAGTGCTGGGCAGCAGATTTCAGGGAGGAAGAGAAGGACAAAGCCACTCATCATCCACTCCTGTGTCCTCCACTGATTCACTCTTTGCTCATCTAGACAGGGCTGAAAATAACAGCCTGCAAAAGGAAGGGCAAGAGGTGCAGGCAGTCCATGTGGGAGGTCTGAGCGTGCCAGAATTTGGCTGGGATCACCACTGAACTCGGTGTGGGCCACCCTGGCATGGCAGCAAATCGTTCTGAGGACTGGGAGAAGACAAGGATAATCTTCACTCCTCTTAAAACAGAAGTGAGCATTGATATGGTGTGATTTAATAGAGGCTAAAGATCTTTGAATGAATTAACTGGAGTGCGGAGTCCTGGTCTGGACGTGGTGCTTGCAGACCTGGACAAAGTGAGAAGCATTCAAGGAGCACAAGAATCAAGCGAATTATACACCAAGGGATTCAAAATGAAAAACATGGCTCATTTAGTCCAAGGAAAGAATATTAGGAACAGAGATGGAAACAATCCTCTAACACAGAAAGCCTTCTTGAGGAGATGATTGTTTTATATTATCTGTGTAGACAAAGACATGAAGAAATCAATTTTCCTTCTGCAACAAAGAGTGCTTTGACAACCTACTAGGGAACATTTCCAAGATGTACAAGGCGTGGAGTGTGGGGAGAGGCTGGAGAATCCCTTTCCAGAAAGATTTTTCAGGAGTCCGTAGACAAACCTCGCTGTGATGTTTCCCTGCAGTGAGTGCTTGTGGTGCGGGTCCTGCAGGGCTCCCTGGTAGGGGGGGGTGTCTCAGTGCCCAGGGGGAACCCAGCAATCCTGCCAGGTCTCTTCCTGGTTTACGTTTCGTCGCCTCAAACGTGGCATTAAGTATTCTTGGCAAGAGCTGTGACTTGGCTTGAACAAGCATTTGATAAGATCCATAAAGCTAAACACAGATTACTGCTCTATAAGAAAGTGTTGAACAGTAAATATGCCCCGCTTTCTATGATCTAAACCATGTTAATTCTCTAAGCACAATTCATAACACATCTGGAGCCAACTATTTCCATCTACTTATAGACAGTGTTAAGTGAGATACTGTTTTAATTTTGCTGAGCCAGACAGAGATAATACCCCCAGGAAACAGTTTAAGTCTGTAAAAAGTAAAAATGACAGTGTAGGTTGCTAAGTGATAATAATTTGCAAAACATAAATACTTACACAAAGGAAGTGATTAATTCAGGACATTCTTTAGATATCACTACTATAATCTTTTCAGCTGCAGCCCATTATGTACCTTTATCTCACAGCATCCTCACTTTGTTTTACAACCAATCCTTTTAATCTGCCTGTTTCTTTCAAATTTACATCTTTAATTTACCCAGCCTTTTGCCAGCTGTAGCCATTCTCACTCCGTGCAATGACACCCATGGACCCATCACACACAGGATTGGAGACATTTGCACTTGGACACCAAGGAGAGGTTCAAAGAATGGTTCCATGTACCGGTGTCTGTCCAACACGGGTGGCTGAGCACACCTCCATTTGTCATCATCCATAGAGGAGTTTGTGGTGCAGAGTCCATCTCCTGCAAACATGGCACCTGTTATTTATTAATTCCTGCAGGACAACATTTTGCCCTTTGCTTTAGATGAAGACACTGGAGATGAGAGGCTGTAAATCTAAGGTGGAAGGACTGATGTTTGCAGGATGATGGAGAGTGTTGTCACTAATTTAAACATGTCTGCTATTTGTACTGTCTTACATGCAGTGACCAAGGAACAGCATTCAGATCTTCCATGGGAATATCTCTCCCACCCCCTAAATGCCAAATTGCTGCTCATGGAAATGAGAAGCACAGGAGCTCCACAACTCTTTGGCTGCCCTTAGCACTTACCTCAGACAATGGCCTGAAGGTTTGCTAATTCTTGAAAAACTGCACTCTTGTTGTCTTCATTTTGTTTTATGACAGTGTTGTCATTTGAGTGTCTATGACATGGTTTACCCTGTAAAGTGCTGCCTCCTGAGGCAGATGCTTCTTGCAAGGAATGAGCACGACCAGCGCATGGCATCCCCAGCTCCCTGCCCAGCTCTTGGGGTTGACTGGCTCCTCGTTGCTCACTGCTGCCTTTAAAGTGATGTGAATCCACTGACAGCAACTTTCATCAAGGCTGCTTCCAATACTGACTCCCATCATATCTCTAAGGAAGCATTGAGGTGACCTTCCACAAAATCAGGAAAGAGCAGTAAAACCTGCCAGTCGGTAGCTATTTGCACTCTCCTGGTTTTGCAGATTTTTTTCTATTGTTCCAGCAGCCTTTCCCCACTAGTTTCACATCCATGTACTGTTTCCCTCTTCTGTTCTCTCATCTGTCACAGCCTCAGTGTTGACAGTGATTCCTCCTTCCCTGGTTATTTCAACACCCCTGTATCTTGACTTTATTTCCTATTTCCTTCACAACTTCCTCTTTCTAAAAGTTATGAGTATCTGCTTTTGTGATTTCTTCATTACTTTGTGCAATGGGGATGTCTCAGCAGCCCTAGCTTGTTCATACCCTGCTGGAAATTACTGTATTATGTATTGTTTGTGTAGCTTTACCATGTTTCTGCAATGCCCACCACCACTTTATCTTGGATTGCTTCCTTGAGTGTTTATCTTGTTTACAGTAAGTTTGGGGTTGGATTTTTTGTGGGTTTGGGGTTTTTTTTCTTTGTACAATGACCTAAAATGCTCCTAAAATAGCCCTTTGAAAACCACCTTCTCAGAGCTAGACTTTACTTGTTGTGCTCAAGTGTCACCCCACCCTATTCTTCATCTTCCTCTTGGTCTCTTTAGCTAAACTAATTTGTGGTTGCATGAGCATTGGGTGTTTGCTTATATTAAGCATTAGGCCATGTGGTATATTTTAATTGTTTCTAATTTGCATGTTTCTAGGGATCAAGGATCTCTGATTTGTACTGACTATATCTGCATCATCTCTAAGAGATGTGTATCAATCCTTTCCTAAAAGAACTCGAAGACCTCTGCAACTGCTCTAAATAACTTGTTTAGTTGCTTAACTTACACTTAGGAAGACTTAAAAAAAAAAAAATCTAAGCTGTGGATCAAACTCTCTTGACACTTGTATTTTCAGCTAGGGAGAGCTTTGCACAACTTTGTAAAAGCTTGAAAAGTATTTTTTAATCTATTTCATAAGCAGTGAGCCCGAGAGAGTAGATAAGGGTGTGAAGACAGTCTCCATGCCCACAAAAAGGAGCAAAGCTGAAGACCAAGCAAACAGTTAAAATAACTATCAGCCAAAATCATGAGCATCAGAAGGAAGAAATGTGGGAGTGTGAGCAGCAGGTGATGAATCTGCTTGGCCTATTGCTGTCTTGGACTGACAGGGGATCGGATCCCAGTCAAGATTTTTTAACTTGCCATGCTCAGGACTGAGAACATGGCTTGAGTAAGTGGTCTCTGCCAAGGTGCCACTCTCAGATCAGGCTCCTGTGTAGCTCTTGCAGCCATTCCCTCTGCCATCTCCAATTCTCTTCCCCTGGGAGAGTGCATGACCCAGAGCACTGCTGGCCTCCACTGAGGAAAAAATGGGAATGCAAAGATGCAGTTGAGCATTAAGTGGGCAACTGGAAAATGAGGGAGACCGTAAGGGACCTCCAAACAGGCATGGATTAACAAAACTAAAAATACGGGGTAGTGGGGCAAGAACTGTAAAAAGGTACAAATGCAAAAAAAAAAAAAGGCTGCTAGAACAAGGCACAAAGCAGAAAGAAACAGAGGGCCAGGACCATTGCCCATCTTCCTGGGCAATGAAGGGGGATGCTGACACAGGTCCGAGGATCCCCCAGTGCAGCCTCCCTCTGTCTGGGCTGTGCTCAGGGTGTTGTTCAGCCCTGTGCTATCTGTTGTGCTGCATATTAGATTATTGCCAAAGGTGAAAATCTACTGTCATAAAATTCTCCCTAATAAATTTGCCTTCATTAAGCCAGCTTGCGTTTTAATTGTGGAGACTATACTTTCTCCACCCAGCTACTGTGTTTTTGCCAGGTATGTAAACTGGGGATTTTAGCCAAGGGTGGAATTGTGTGAACTGTAGCTGGTTTCATTCCAAACCAAGAAAAGATTCACAAAAGTAGAAGCATATATTAGGTGTTTTATAATTTACTCACAAAAGGAATAAAAAAAGAGGAAGAGCTGTTGCAGATTTGCTGTAAGAGCTTTCTCCAGGTAAAATTGTTGCATATACCACTAAAAAACATGTGAAAATAGTAGTTCAAGTAACAAAAATAGTAAGGTCTCCTTGAGAAAGCCATGACTGGAAGGACAATATTTGCCAAACAGGCCTGGAAACGAGCAAAAATGTATCCCATTGCTGGGGAATATAAAGAAAGAATATGAAGTGAGAGCTGGAGGAAATGAGGGCTCAGAAAAGCTACATCAGTGAGCACTGGTACATCCAACACACATGATCTGTGTGGGGTCTCTGCTTCTCAGGGAGGATGCGAGGGGTTGAAAAGGCAACAGGCAGGAGCCAGGGGTTGGAAGAGCTGCCCTGTGAGGCTAAAAAAGGAACATAATGTCCCACATTACAGGGACTGTATTGACCACAAGGGTCCTGCTTCTACTGCCCTGTGCCTTTCAGATCCAAACATAAAATCCCTGTGGTCTAAAAAGGCCTTCTGCCAGTAACTTTGATTTAAGGCTCACAGAGCAGTTGATCACCAGTGATCTCAGCAGCCACCAAGTTGACAGATAAATACTGAGTCAGACATAAAATAGGGAGCAGTTTCATCTTGGAACGTATCATGAGATTAAATTGGAGAAGTCAAACATCGCTGTCAACAGAGAGGATTAGGAAAAGGCTGTGTTTGGCACTCCTGCACCTGCAGCACGCAGCACTGTCCTGGGAGGAATGTGAGTCAGAGGAGGTGCTGCCAATGGGCAGCTGGGCTGTGCCTGGGGATCTGCAATGTGCTGCAGGGGAATGACCAAAACAGGCCCTTAGGACACCAGCCACGATGAAGCAGGGTCCAGATGGCCAGATCCAGAGTTTGGATCCCATCTATTGAGTGAAAATAATCAGTAGTCACCACAAAGAGTTTGCTGGTAGATGCTGGAGTGGGAGGTTCATACAACATCTGGAGAGCAATTAATTCCCATTTGTAGCTTTGAAATTAAAGATGATCCTCTGAGCAGCTATGAAACATCAGTAATAAAGGGTCATCAGAAGAAACTAATGTGGAAACAGAGGTGGATGGTGAATGGACAGTTCAAAGAAAAGCTGAAAAAAAGGAAAAAGAAGTACAACAAAGTGCAGAATATAACCATATGGCTACATGAGTTTGGAAATCATGCAAAGGATCATATATTTAAAAATAAGGGCTGGAAAATACAAGGTTTTGCTTCCCTCAGAGAAACTTCTTGAGGAAATGCACACTAAAAGGATGACAAGCAACCAGAATAACACTGTTCCAGTGCTACTATTGAAAATAAGCTCACTGAACACTGCCAAAAGTAAGGGACAGCTGTGATCTTAATGCTTAAACAAGCCAGTCTTTCCATGGTAGCTGAGATTTATTCTGGTCTTCGTGCTTTCCTGCTATAAACAAGGTGATCATGGGTTGTTCTAGAAGTCTCTCAACATTGCCTTAATTAGGCAGCTTCCAAATTACCTGGTTTTTATACTACTCATAAATCACGAGCTTGGCCACATTCAAGCCCTTTTTGTAGGCTCTAGCATCCAGTGGTGATCACCTCTGCCTTTTAACACAAATTTCAGAACCTTCGACACAACCACCAGAGGAAGGTCCTGCAACTACACACGTCTTGGCAAAAGAGCCCCATGCTGCTGACAGAGGAATATTTACCTCATGGAAAGTTCTCCAGCTTTCCCCAGGCTGACGTAATGCCATCAGGTGGATGGCAGCTGGTGGTAACCCACATTAGGGAGAATCAGAAAAGCTGCAGCAGGGATCACGGAAGAGAGCTTGGACCAACACAGCACCAGGGCAGATGGGTATCAGCTATCACAGGTAAACTATCTTGGAAGGAAAAAATTTATTTTATAGGTGAATAGTCCAAGTTTGTTAGCATGGAAAATGGGTGAATGAGGATGAGCTGTTAACATCCATTTGCAGCTCTGCAGCAGGCTGTGTCTGGCTTCCTGCGAGCTGGGCAGACCGGCCTATTCAGGAAGTACAGCCAAAACCCCTTTGCTACAGAAACAGGGCAGCAAGCCACGCTGGAGGCCAGCACAGACTGATCTGGCCTAAGAAATGGAACAAACCCCAGGACTGTGGGCAAGGCTGCCCACATTCCTGTTTACTGACCTGCACCAGCACGGCCAGCAGCAGGGTGTCGGAGCAAAGTCCTTTTGGCAACATGAAAGAACTCACCGGCAGCTTACAGGAGAGGTGGCAGCTGGAAATTACACTTTCTTTTGCTCTTCATAGGCATGGGGACAGGACTGCCAACAGGGTGGACATGGCAGTAACTACCTGAGGCTACAGACAGTGGCCACTGTCTGGACAGTTGTCACGGCAAGTTGTATGGCAGCACACTCCAGAGGAGTCTGGACTGTAATTTTTGTAAGAAGAGACTTGAAACCAAAAGCTATATTCAGATGCAGCAAGCACTGTTCACATAGTGCAACCAACATGCACCTACCTCACTTTTACTGATGATTAAGGATGTTTGCATTAATCCATATCTACTGGTTTTCCTAATAATAAACTGTTAGGACAGTAAGATCAGATTAAAACATAAGATCTGTTTATTACTTAATTAAATCTGATTTTTATTTGCAGTAATATAAATAATACCTGCATCTTGCTAAGAAAAATTTTATTTTCTATTTTTCTCTGCAGTCGTATCCTTATTTTTAATAGCTTTTGTTTTGTAAACAACACACTGGAGTAATATGAGATATCTCTTTCAGCAATTGAAACTATTCAGACTTCTGTAATCACCGTTTACTATGCACTGATACAGATATTGATAGAGGGGAGATGATGTTTGTAGTTAACTTTTCTTTCTAAAGAAGGAAAACCAAAAGCAGATGGAAACATTTATGGTTTGTAGAAGAATGTGACTTCATGCTACTCCATAAACTTCAGTACAACATGGACAACAGGTACTGCTCATTCCATGAAATCACCTGGCTATGCAACTTGCTGTCCCCACTAGCCCATGTGTTTGAAATGGCACAATAACATCTTTCCATTAATGGCACAATTACATCTTTCCATTACTTCATGGCTTAGAAATGGCATTGCTGAGTAGTATCAGAAAATCTGGTTTTGTGGTTGCAAGGTGCTCTGGAATGCGTAAAACTACACACTTCTGTGACTGCTGCATTTGTGTTATATTGGCAATTCCAGAAATATGTTTTTAACTGCACAGAAATACTTTCTATATTACTTCTAAGGACTTAGTATACAGATACAGCCCATTAAGTAGGGCTTAAAAAAACAAAATCACCGAGCTCCACATCAACACAGCTTGAAGTAAAGCTGACTCATAAACAACCTCATTTTTTCAGTAATATCAGAGTCACAGTGAGGATTTTCCAGCCTCATCACTTTCTCCTTGGGCTGCCAAAAAATGCCTCCATTGTATTCCTTAGGAGCATTACCTGTTTAAGCAGACCAAGAACAAGCAACCGTGACTTGATGTGGAAAGTAGGTACCGTTATGGTATTGGAAAAATTAGTGCAAGACCCGATGTTAAAGTTTAAACACATTACTAATGGAAAGGAAGGTTTTACTAATGTTTCAAATTGCAGAGCCTTTTTTATGTTTCTATCAGAAAACATCTCCATTGTGATAACACAGAAGTGTTGGACCATTATGGAGGCCTTGGGCAGTCTATTAAAACTACACCAGTGTCATCATCTAGGATTATGCTAAACAGATCAAACATCCAACTTACAGCTCTTATTGTGCAGAATCTTTTAAAGAAAGCAAGTTCAGCACAAAGCTTTCCTGTATCCACATGGAACTATGGACTCTTAACTTTTCCATGTTAGACTATATTCTACTCATAGATAAAAGGAAACAAGTTTCTGGATGATTCTGCATCTTACACATCTCTGCTTCTTGTGAAAACAGATGTGAAATCCAAGTACCTGGAAGAAGTCTACCAAGCCATGCATTAAAATCTCCATTTCACACCCAGGTTCAAGAAGAAATCTCAAGCACACTAAGTGCTGTTTTATTCCAAGCATCTCTCCATTTAAATGTTTGGTGAAGAGCAATCCATCCTTGCTAAAGGGACAAAGATAATCAGAGAGAGAAGGGAAAATGCTGAGGGATGTGCAACCCCATGGAGCATTTCTTTGAATATGTTAAGAAAATAAGTTATACTGTTCTGTAGAAAACTAGAACACTGCTAGTTTCTTATGACCTCCCATTTATAATAGAAGAAAAGGTTTGTGTAACCTTTCTAGAGAAGAAGGTTCGACCTAAAAAATGAACTGTAACAGATACCAGTCCATGGGTAACTCCCTGTAAGTGATGTGCTCTAAGCTGCACCCTCGGCTTAACTCTGAATAACATGCTGAAGGGAGGAACTCCTTTCTGTTTCTAAAATCACAGAAAAGAGCAGAAAGAAATCCTTGGCTGTTGGCTTGGTACATACAAAGCTGTACCAAATCAAATGTGGGTTTTCCCCTGGGGTCAGTTTTTGTCTTTCTGCTCTGCAATAGTACCCACATGTGCATGCACACACACACTCACACTGAAGCTTGAGGGAACAGAGCAGATGAGCAGGCAGCTAGAGAAAACATATTCTTTTACACTTGTTTACTCCAACTAGATCCAAATTAATTTGTGAAACACTCCCTTTGGGCCTGGTAGGCTGTTGAAAGCAGAAGACCATTTGGTTTTCCTCCTGACACTTCCAGTAATTGTCTGCTGGGCTCCTCTTCTCATGGAGAGCTCCTGTCCTCCATATCTCCATCCCTGCAAGGACACCACAGTTACAGGTTCTCAAACACCTTTTTGTAACTCCATGCTATGACAATGCAATCCTGACATGAAATTATACAGGCACTGGCAGCAGATCTCATCTTTAGAGAAACTGTGACTGACAGTGACATAGTTTTGTCTCAAAATGATTTTTGTTCTGTTTCTATACAAGCACCACAAGCACTTCTGCTTCCCTAATCAGGCACAGTTCACTCTTTGCCTAAAAGATGGTACAGACAGGATGATAACACAGTTTAATACCATTCCAATTAGATACTAGTGCAATCAGAGAAACGCTCACATTTTAACTTTCAAACTATTATCATGACTTAACAGAAGAATAGGGAAACAACTACAGAATAGGGAAAGTAAATTAATACAGCTGCTTTTCAAGCTGCAAACTACTCCCATTACACTCAAGAGATTTAGAAAACAGAGGTATTGGACTTCCCTCAGTGAAGCAGGTGAGTATTTCCCTGCTTCTCTCCTTCCTACCTCACACATAATAGATGGTTTATTTTTAATGGCATTAAATCAAAGGCTTTTGTATGAACACATTGGACACTGCTTCCAATAAGCAGCAGTAACTTACAGTAAAATACGTGCAATAAGGAGAACAATAAATATAAAATTGGTGAAATGGAGAAAAACACCACAACAAAGACAGGGCCTTAGAAAATTCTATAGGTATAACCTGAATAAAAAAATACAGGATTTTAAAATATGCAGTTGTGTAAGAAAGAAACCACAAGATAAATTATTCCAAAATACCACATAGTTTACCATAAAATAGTTGCTTGAACATTTAACTACTGCTCATTCTGTTGACAATCAAACAAAATAAATATTTGATTGTGTCTGGAGCAACATTTCTGACGCAAAATTATCCAGAATCAAATAATACTTGGCATCTGGAAAAGCAAGCCAGGAGGGAGCTTAGGAGGTCTCTGCTGTAACCTCCTGCTCCCAGCAAGTCAGCTCTGAGGTCACGCCAGGCTGCTCAGGGCTTCATCCAGTTAGGAGTTGAAAACCTCCAGGTTCGGAGACTACACCACCTCTGTGGACAACCTGTGCCTCTGCCTGACTAAATCCTCATGGGGCAAAAAGTGTCTCTTGGAGCCTGGAACTCATACGCAAATGTCAGCTAAAACACACTTTTTGTCAAGAACCTCCCCCCGCTCCTCAACTTGTAGCTGTAAACCTGTGTGGGAACTGATGCTCCAAGGTGAGATCTGCTGTAACCCTGTGGAGCAGCTGCTCACTGTACAGAAGAGCTCTGTCTCTAAAGCATCAATCACACTGGAGCACACACATTAATACCTTTCTCATTAAAATACTTTATTAATAAGCAAATAATAAAGACGGCAGCAAATATTTCATTACATGATCAAGTTTAAAAAAATCTCAGAGTAAACAGAAGCACTGCAAGCTAATTAGTTATGACAATGTCATATGCCCACAAGAAAAACAGGTCAAATCTTGAAAGAAATCAGAACCTTCTTCAGCCTTGGCTGAAATGCAAAACCATACACAAAATGAGGAAATCAACCTCATAATTAATTTACTATTGCTTAGTAAGGCCTCAGGAGTGAGGACTGACCTCTCCAGATATCCAAATGCAGGTTGAGCCAGTCACTGTGGCAATAAAAACACAAGAGAAGAAACCTGACGAATTTAAGTCTATATTGGGATAAAATAATCTTGAGCTTACAAATTTCCTGTTCTCTGCACTGGTTATAAAGAAGCACAGGACAACCTCTACACTATGCCTCCCATCCTATGTTTTACATCCAGAGATGTGTTCTTGGCCCACCACTTGTGTCAAACAATACAAATTATCTTACGTCTCTTTTACTGTGACCTAAGCACAAATAAGTGGTTTTGGTACGTTCATGCAGACATTTCTGCTGTTAAGCTCAAAATGGTAACTAGCAAAGTTACAGCTTTACTAAACAACAGCTTGTTTGTGTACTGCATCCTCTATAAAAAACCCATGAGAATTAGCAGAATGACAGCTTAAAACTTCTGCATCTGTACTGTGAAGTTACATGAGCAGCTAGCACAAATTCAGAACTGCATACTCAAACAGGGTGGGTGCAATGCACTGTTCAAGTTATTCCTACTATCTGCATTAACAATAATGCCCCAAGGTTCCAGGTAAGATCAAAGTCCAACTGTATTACAGAGTACAGATGTTCGTAATAACTCTTTGCAGTGGACCAAAACTTGGCACTGCAGCACCTGAGGTTGATCCTACTTCCAGGTGTATCCTGCGTTCTTCTATGTGGAGATGTTGTGTCTCGTGAGGGAAGGGCAGCAGTTAAGCATAAATGCTACATCTAAGCCACTGCATCTTTCCCTCGGTAGGGGACTAAAAGAGCAGACCATGGAATCATCAAATGGCTTGGGTTGGAAGGGACCTTAAAGATCATCCAGTTCCAACTCAGGTATCTGGGTTCCTTCAGCTACAGCTGTTACATTCACTATAGCTGAGTACTAAAGAAGCAGATCTTGCTTCAGCTAATGTATAAAACAGACATAGCACCAGAGAGGTGAACTGGTTTGCCAAGGTCATTCAGAAGGTTGTGGAGAAGGTCGCCCAGACAGATGCACTACACCATACTGTCTCCCAAACCAGCTACTAAATCAAGATATCTTACTTCTCACAGACAAGTCATAAAATCAGGCACATACTTATGCAGCAATGCCGACAGCCAGCATCAAACATCAGTGAGCAAAGCCACAGGCTATCAAGTGCATGGTCTTGAAGACCAAGTAGGTCTCTGGTAAGTCTTACAGAACCAGGGGGAGGGGATGAAGGGGGAATTCGGCTCTATTTACGCACATTTAGATCACCATACAGGTAGAGAAGTGCCAAGGGGAGGGAAAGGTGCAGTTCTTTCCCCTACATCGTGAAACAGTAACAGATATGAACTGACGTGACCCTTAACTGCTGCTGAGGTCTCAGCTCACTGGCCAGTGAATTCACGCTTTGCTCAATACAACCTTCTCCTATTTGCAGTCACTGCTTTACAAATTAACCTCACTGTCACAGTGACTGGTGGGGGAGGGCTTATTTTCTCTAGTGACAAACAGCTGATGTTTGCCTGTTTCAGATCCCTGCATTAGCAAATATTGTTCAAGTGCTGAATTCCTTAACAAGCTGAAAAATGCATTATTTAAAACATGATTGTGTTCTGGCATTGCACAATATTAATGTTGCTAAAGCTACTTAACGCTTACACATCTAATGCATTTATATAGTAATTTGATAGATTTTAACTGAACTTTTTAATAACTGTTTCTAGTCATTCATGAATTTGGCAAATTTGGACCAAATGTTTCATTGGTCTCCATGTGCATATATCATTAGTTGCCCATTTAGTCTCCTCTTCTGCATGACCAAAAATTTCCACTTTTTTATGAAGATCTGCTCTTCATTTGGTCTCTCCTGTTAGACAAGGTGCACCTCAGTCAGATTTCATTTGTGTTTTCAGTTTGGCAAGACCAGTGAGACATTCATCTCTCCACTTTCTCCTGGCATCCAGGACTTTTGGAACAACTGGAATTTTTTCAGAGAGTGCCTGGAAGAGAAAATTTAAGATTATTAAATTTCACGTTCTGAGTGAAAAGTTTTTCACCAGCATTATTTTTCTGCTTTCCCTGTGTCAGACCAAGTCACCATCCACACAAACTCACAACAAACACACAAATTTAGGCTATCACAAGAAATAGGTCACTAATTCTTGACATGAGTGACTGGAAAGGAGACAACCTGTATAGGAAGAAAAATGCTCCCACTTGGATAAGGCTATCCTGAATGCGGCAATGAATGTCTGTGACTACAGAAACAACAAAGCGTCAGCCCCTTCCCTCATTTTGCTCCACACAGTCACTGTCTAGTCTCTTTGATGATAATCTTTTATGAAGTAGAAAGGAGGCAACCTGGCAATTTATGTTGCTGAAAATGTGTTCTGAACCAGATTCCTGTGTGTAGTTCACCATAAATGCTGTGAAGGATACCATGTTTGTTAAAAACATTTTGTTTTAAGAGTAACAGTTATAATAAAAATGACAGGGGAAGACACATAGCAAACTCACGGAAAAAAAAGTATTTCTGAGTGCACAATCAAAGTTGACTTAGAAGTGCCAAAGAAAAAAAAGTTGTTTTGAGAGTGCAGATAGAGACCACAAGGTCATCTTTGCCAAAATAGTAGCTGAGGTCTTAGGCTTAAAAGGCAAGTGTTGAGAAACTGGGTAAAACCTGGACCTGCTACCAATGACTGGCAAGCTGCAGTCACTCCAGAAAAAAATCGGAGGGAGGGATGGAGGAGAAAGATAAGAAATGTTTAATGATTTACTCTAACAGAGGATCCCTGCAAGCCCATCTTTGGCACTGAAGATAATAAAGAGACAGAGAAACAGATGTTGAGGTGGAATCTAGCCTTCTATAAAGAAAGCCAAACTGTTTCATACCAATTAAAAGCTTCTGATTGTGAATGACTCCAAAATTATTACTGATTGTTATTATAAGCAGTCTGTTTTGTTTAAGCATAAAAGAATCTCTTTCTTCAAATTGCATTAACATAAATAGGAACACAAAATGCTATCTTCTAGACAGACTGCCTCCATATTTGGAATTAATCACTGACAGCTGATCAGAAATTATTCAACCTCCAACATGTTCTTCAGTGAATCATTAAAAAAGGCAGCTCTGAAAAGGCAGAGTTAGGAAATTACAGTACTTCAGTTGATTCCTATGGTCATTCAAAATTACTACACAGCGAGTGTAAAGAAATTGTGGGCTTAGGAATGTTAACAGACAAACTAGATCCCAATCCAGAACAGCACTAAAACACATTTTATCTTTAAACATGCAAGGAACCTTATCAGACTCCTCACATGCTTATTTTAAACTTGCATTTGTACACATGACAAACTGGAACTCTGGTTTGTAACGTATAAAAAGAACACCCAGAAGGAAAAAAGCTGCAGGAAGATGGAGCAGGAGGAAGACACAGGATAAATATTCATGTAGGAAAGGAGGCTGAGCGTAATACGATAAGAGGACACAGGCGAGAAGTGGTAAGGAATAGCATGGAGGATTTAATGCCAATAACCCACAGCTGTTAGCAGCTGACTCCTCTGTCTAGTAACAATGTTACTGGTAATAATGTGACTGCTAGGTCACTTTCCCATGATGTATGTCCAAGTGCTTTCAAAAAAGACTCGCATGCTGTACTGATCTTTTTCCTAAAGTACACATTCACATAATAAACACAGACTACAGATACCTGCAGCAATAAACTGAAATAGTACAGATGTTAAAAACTAATGTTCTTTGTTCTGAATGTCACTGTTTTTATCAACTCGGTATTTACCTGATTGACTTTCTGCACAGTTTCACCTGAAAATTCTGGAACTGGCCCAAAGGTGTTCAGAACAAGTCTCATTCCTTCAGCATATCTTTCACAATAATTCGAAACACCTGAAAATAAAAATGAAAAGTTACATTTCAACAGAAATTCCTGGTTAAGGTCAGTAAGGCTGCCTGTGCTTAGGCTGTAAAGAAGAAATTACAAAACACCACCTAGGCATCTAGGAACGGTGTCAGGAAAGCCAAAGATCAGCTCCAGCTGAAACTTGCAAGGATGTCACAGGCAACAAGAAGGACTTCTACTGTTAGTAACAGCCCTTGCTGTTACTACCATGCCTTTGCAAGTCTGCTTTCTACTGTATTTTAAACATCAAGTCAGTCAATGCACCCATGCCATCACAAGATCTTCAGACGACTGAAGGCAAATATTGCACCCATCTTCAAAAAAGGTCAAAAAAAAAAATAAATCTGGGACACTACAGGCCAATCAATCTCTCTTCTGTCCCTGAGAAAATTAAGGAGCAAGTCCTCTTGAAAGAAATTCCTGGACACAGGAATAAGGGAGTGATTGTGACAATCAGCATGTAGTCTCCAATGGGTACACCATGGTGTAAATCCCATCTAACTGACCTCGTTGCCTTCTGTAATTAAATAATTGTTTGTGAAAAATAGGAAAGTAATGGATATCATTTACCTCAACTTTAGAAAGGCATTTGACATGGTCTTCCATTATATTCTTGTATCAAAGTTAGGACATTAGGGTCTGTCTGTTTGGACAGCTAGATGGACAAAAAAATGGGTTGGACAAGTAGGCTCAGAGGCAGTGGTTAATGGATTGCACTCCACCTGCAGGCCAGTAAAAATGGAGTATTGCAGGAATTTGTCCTGAGACCTGTACTGCTTAACACAACATGCTCATAAAGTTTGTGAATAGTATCAAATTGGGTAGGAGTGGGAGTTAAGAGTGGTATGGACCAGCTGATACATTGAAGGGCAGGACTGCCCTTAGAAAGGCTGGAGGAATGAGCCAATATAAAACTTTAACAAGGACATATGCAAGATCCTGCACCTCAGAAGGAAGAGCTCCTTGCAACAACACAGGCTTGTGACTTCCAAGAACTCCTGGTAGTGGCAGGCAGCAAGCTGTACACAAACCAACAGTGTGCCCTGGCAGCAAAGAGGGCCAGCAACTGCCTGGGCTGTGTTAACAGATTGAAGTTAATTAACAGCAGACTGAAGGAAGTGATTAATACCCTTTACTCAGCACTCATTAGACTGCATCCAGAATACTGCATTCAGTTTGGGACTCCCCAGTACAAAAAACCACTGACAAAACAGAGTAACTTCAGCAAAAGCCACCAAAACGGTGGGGCCTGGAGCACTTGTCCTGTGAGGAGAGGCTGGGGCAGCTGGGTTTGTCCAGCCTGGAGGAGAGATGGGTTTGGGGAAACTACCAGCAGCTCCCCAGTGCTGCAGCAGTGCCTGTGGGGAGGTCAGTGAGCAGCACAGAGACAGGCTCTTTACGGTTGTTGCACAGCATAAGGACAAGGGACACAGGCACCATTTGAAATGAGGGGCTCAGACTGGACACTCAAGCACTGCCACAGGTTGCCCACAGAGGTTGTGCAGTCTCCGTCTCCTGGGTTTTTCAAGACTGGATGAAACCCTGAGAGCTTGCTCTGATCTCAGGACCTGCTGTGAAGATGTTAAACACATGGCCAGAGAACCTGAAAACCAGCTAACTGGTAGTAACAGGTAAAATGGCAATCAAGTAGACCATGGCTGAATTAGAGAAAGACCCAGCTTCCATCAGCTCCAATAGGAATCTCAAAAAAATTATTGTTGAGGCACTAGAGAGGAACTGAAATCATACCTGCACCAAAAAGAGAAATCAGTCACTTAGCCAGACATACACATCTAGTAGACTTTTTAGTGCTATTAACTACCATATAATCAAGAAAGGATAAGGCAGCCTTTCCCAATCAGGACATCAGGAACTGCACCACAACAGTAAATGAGCAATGCTTGTCTGGCAGTAAGCAAGCTGACACTGATAAGAATCACAGAATCACAGAATCAGCTAGGTTGGAAAACACTTTGAGATCGAGTCCAACCTATCACACCTATGTGATTATCCTGATGATCACCCCAGATCTGAGAAGTCCTGGATATCCACTAAAGGCTTCTGAGAACCACAGAGACTGAAGAATTTGCATCCTTAGTTCTATTTTTATTAGCTAGTTATCAAAGCAAAGAGGAGAAACATGCAAAAGGCAAAGGCAAGCGGTTACGGTCACCAACTCTTTCATGCAGACTCAGGACATTGGACAGACAGAAATATGAACAGGAACTGCTCATGGTCTTATCAAACCACAAAATGCAGGAAATATAAGTGGGTAGGCCTGACTATGACACAAAAGAATGCAAATCAGGTCAAGAGTCATTAAGTGATCTCTTTCCTCAACAGTTCCCTGGAATGCAATACTGTATGATATCAATACCTTAGAAGTCACACCTGTCTAACCCTAAAATGGTTGATGTTGGAATGAATGAATGGAAACCTCTGACTACTGCCAACTATGTATCATGAACTACAACATTTAGACTGCTCAACACGCCTGAAATTGCTGAAGTACAGGGTTTCTGAAAGGCCTCTGAGGTCAGTAGGAGGATGGAGAACAATCTTGTTTCCAGGCCAAAGAAGAACTTTCAAAGGACAAAGCCTCAAGGAAGTATTAAATTTCCTTCAGCACTCTGAAGTCATGAATACCATCAGATAAACAACTGAAAGGACAGAACAGGAGAACATGTCCATTGCATAAGAGTAATATGGGGAGATTTAAGAGTATTCAACTCTCTTAAAAATGGACTAGAAACATTCTCCAGTATCTGAAGGAAGGAGAAGGCTCTGAGAAAAACAGCAGCCTTGTTAAGTAGCTTGAATCTATATTTGGTGCCAAGAGTGTGACAATCAGCATTCAGTTAGTCTGTTTCCTCGTGTTATCTACCCATGGAGCATATGCGTTCCTAGAATGCAACCTGGCATGTTCTGGCCTTCCCCAACATAAGAAGGAATGCCAGCTAGTCATACAGGTATATTGGTTTTCTAATTATACAGAAAATTAGTATTTTGCTCAATTTTCTTGATTGACACCCAGCCAGAAACCTCCAGATTGCCTAGCGGGCTTCAAAACATCCCTGGCAGGAAGTGAGATTCAGGAAGAGAAGCATTACTGTGGGATGTGGAACAGGCTGTGATATCATCCTATCTCTTCACTGGGGGAAGAAGCAGAGACCACCATCCACTTCCATAAGCACTCTGGAAAGGACCACTGGTTATAAGGGTTTTCTGACCATACCCTGCCATTAGCATAAGTGTTTGCCTGTTACATTTTAACAGCTGGACTCACAGGCTTTGGCACCTGAAGCCAACCCAGACTGACCTACAGGGGATATGCTATCCACGTGAGCAATCTTGGGAACCCAAGAGAATGCTGGATGAGACTCATGCACCAGCCACAAGACAAAGATAGTTACATTTCAACTTGCTCATGTGAGCGTTGTCTTCTAACAGTGAGGAGTCTGAGCAAAAATGTTCGCACATCATGCAGTATCATAGAACATTCCCAGATGCAGAAGCAGAAATGACTGAGGCTGAAGAGTGCAGATCTCTGTTGGGAACACCTTGCTAACCCACAGCTTCTAGCAGCAGCTGTTGCCAGCTGGACAATGACAAAATAAAAAATGGCAACTCAGTCGAATATGGCAATTCAAGCAAATCCCCATGAGCAACTGGCAACAGAAGGAAGGGTAAACTGAGTAGTTACCAGCTATTCTGGTGTTTACCCAGCTGACACAGGTCTATGACATTTAGACCGAATAGTTTGGATTTGGTACTTTTCCAAGTGTCAATGGGAACCTTTCAAACATCTGGCAAGCTTGTGCAATAATACCATAGATCTGGGTAGTTTTGATTGTGGTAATCAGGACAAGGCAGAAAAGAAGACTGTGCACCAGAAATCTTTTTCACAAGCCCCATACTGAAGAGATAGCATTAGTATCTTGGGAAAGCTGAATGCTTGGATATGGCTGAACCATTTACCTGCTGAATATGAACTCCTGAGCTGGATATGGCCTTTAAAGCTCACTCAGCCAGCCAGACCTGGAAATCAAGCTCCTACTGGCAGTTCACCCACTACTTGAATGAATCAGAACAACTTCGGGGTGGGCGTAGCTCATCAATGCAGCAGAGACGTGCCAAATGCAGGCTGGGTAACACAATTCATCCACCGCGTGTAATGTATGAACGAAAAGCCTTACACAATGTCAGCAGAAGGGGACAAGGTGAAAAAAAGTTATGAGTCTAGAGAAGAGCAGCAGCATTAGTACAGCTGATCCCAACATTGTTGCTGACATGGTAACATGCAGGCACATATGCTGCATGCCAAGCAGGGGGTGGGCACTGCAAAATCTTTCGAGTCTCAAGTGAAGGAAATAGACCAAAAGTTAGAATATACACACAGTCTCACTCAAGGATTAAAAAAATCAGTAGTTCAAAATTTATAACTCAAGATAGTTCTCCCAGTGTGAAATGCAATTTTATTTTGATTCCAGTAATCAGGATCAACTGATTGAATGCCTTCTCGAAGCTGGCACTTGAGCAATGGAGAATACTGCTGAAAAAAATCACTCTGCTTTTCAACTGCAAACTCATAGCAAATATTTGACTCCAGGCCTTTAGACATAGGAGTCCTTTGGTTCAAGGGTCAGGGCTATTGAAAAGGTGGATGAGAAGAGCCCTTGCCTGGAGCATAGGGACAAGAAGGAAAACAAATATGACAGAATCCCCTTTAACTTTAATCCTTGTCGATACTACCGAGGGAGCAGCTTAAGCTGGAGGAATTAGCATTGGCAAACAGTGTGAAACAGACAGGAGCACCTAGGAGGTGGAAAAACAGCAAGATGGTAAATGGGGTTGATAAAAACAACCATCTCTCTTTGCGTGCCACTGCTGTGCCCATGCTGTGCCTCGCTATCTCCAAGCACAGAACAAGAATGACACAAGATGCATCTCGGACAGAGGAAGAGGATGATAGCTTCCTCTTGTCTATGTGGTTTGCTGGCTCCCTGTCTAAACCTTCACCTTCCTTGTACACACTCACCTCGTCAATGTTGGAAGAAAGAGGCCATGGGAGGAGGCAGATTTTGCAGCACGCAACTGACAACTAAGAACACAAAACAGAAACACCTCCAGGGAGGGTAGGAGTTTCCTGAATCTTCCTTCCATCACTTAGTCACAGCTATGCCAGGGAGTGAAAGAAGAGGAATGAGTTACAGAGAGTTCTAAGGGGGCAGTATATGCAGGATTATGGAGATGAAAAGGGGAATACTCTATCTTCCTTCAAAATCCCAAACTCTCTCAGCATTTCTGACTTCTACAGTATAGTTACAAGAACATGTTACCACAAGCTAGACAAAGGCATTGATTCAAGGCTCTTCAGCTGCCCATATGTATCTAGGACACACAAGGCTCCAATAATGGAATAAGCTGCTGCTTATTCAGTTTCGATGAGAGTCCAGACAGTTTCCAAAACTGTCCCACAAGGATTTGTTCTAATAACCACACTTAAGGTTTGCAGATCCTTACCTGAGGACTTGCACTGGTGTGGTGCAAACGTGGTTACTGCTGCAATGCCTCTAGTTGCATCATCAAGATGAACACAGCATTGATGAAGGAAAAGGAACTCAGGACAGACATTTAGCTTAGAAACACGGATAAAATGCTTCACTGCCCTGAGAGAAGACACAAATGAAGTTCATAAAGAGGACAATGACTGTAGTAGTATGAAAAGAGAAGTGAAAACGTAACAGTATAAAACGTAGTATATTCATGCATTATAGTTTGTAAGCATCTTAAAGTATCTCAGCTTCTTGTATGCTGTCTCGTCCCTTTCTCTTCATAAGAAAGACAACAGACACAAGGGCCGAAGGATGCAAGCAAACAAACTTGGTAAACCAGCCTGGCAAGGCACTGAGACATTTGTGAGAGCAAATAAGAGTCAGGAGCAAGTGTTACTGACATGGACAGGGAACACGCCAAAGAGTGGGTGCTCCACCATACTGAGTATTAACTTGATGACTTTCAACCTGATGAGCAGCATATTAAGATACTGTAATGACTCAAGGAGAGGAGGCACGATGGTCAAGCCCCTGATGCAATAGCATCAACAATTTGAAAAGACTGGGGTGGGGTTGACTTCAGCATGTGAAATCTAAGATGCTGCAATGAAAGATGAGTATGGATGACAACAGAAAAAAAGGCATATTTTGGGAACATCATGGAGGAATCTGACATGGTTAGATTATGTTCAGAGAAACAAAAGTCCCAAACTTTTTTAATGATAGAGGGATTACATTTCTAGACATTACAGCTCCAAGGGCAACTTTCTAAATGTAGTCCTATCTTCATCAAGGGTGTGTCTGAACACAGATGCATGCTCCGAGTTAGGGTGTGAATTCACAGGACGTTTTGTACACTACATGAATTCTCATATGAATTCACTTAAGGCTCTAGTTGCACAAATACTTGCAACTGCACTAAAACAGTGGTAGCACCAAAAAAAGTTTTATTCTCGTTGTACCAGTGTTAACATCTCAACAGCAATGCACAAGTGTTTCTGCAGGCCTGCTGTGAGCTGGATCAAGGAATTAAACTGAGTCATTATGAACTGCTTGTTTTGTTACATCAGTTTCAAACTTGGGATGAATTCCTCAGTCTGACCCACTTGGTGATCATACACATTCCTTCATTAATGCATCAAGATGTGTTCTTTGGGACCCATCTATAATGACTTGAGGAGTAAAGCATGAAGAATTCCTGTGCAAAGCCATGTGTTCCTTTCAGAAAGCAGAGGGAACTATTTTGCACCTAAGAGCCCACAGGAGGAAACTGGTGCACAGCAGCCAGTATCCCGAAAAATTCACATCTTGACTTACTGCATATAAACTCTTTCATACAGGAAAGCCCTGCAGCTCCACAGAGGCAAACAAAAGTTCTAGAAGGGCTATGAACTGCTTTCTTCAGCCTATTGGGAAGGGAATTGAATGCTTGTAAACACGTATGAAATACACGGTGGGCTTATGAAAATTAAAAGGGTTTGTATGATTATATACCACTGTGACACTTCATCTCAGTAGTACCCTCTTACAAGTATCCTGAATTGGGTTGAGATATTTTATTATCCTAAAACATAACACATAGGTTGGACAGAAAAGGAGGCAATCTTCCTTCTCTTAGATGTTGCTGCCTTAGAGGTTCTCACACCTCCTGACCAGCTTGCAGTACAAAAGCTCCTGAACTGGGTTAAAGCTTGGTTTGCTCCCTGTGCAGCAGCATTGAAATAGTGGCAATGGAAATAATCTGTGCTCTTGAACCAGCCAGCATACCTGTTTAGAGTAATTCTTAGAAACCATGCCTGGCTATGTCTTGCCCAACCAAACAAGTAAAATTTCCTCCCTTTGAACTATGATTTATGATTCTCCACTCTTTCCTTGTAGTATTTTGTGCTTTTCATATAGAACAATCACTTTGCTCCTATCATCAAAACCTAATCCACCTGGCAGGGTCTTCTAAGATGAGCAACTATTCCCACTTTCCGTAAGAGAAACACAATTTTGATCATGAAGACTCATTCCTATCTTACTGGATATTTGTACTTACTTTATGGGGACCATACATCAGCCCCAATTTCTACACAACTCCTGTAGACACCTGTATGAATAACTCAGTGAGTACCAGGTAGAATATAATCCTGGAATGGTGTTTATATAAATACAGGAGAGAAAACAGCAACAAAGATCCTTCAACCTGCCCCCATCCAGCTCTTCTGCTAATAGTCGCAGTTTAGATCAAGTTCCAATTATAGCTCACTAAATAACCTACTAATAAAATAACTGATGTAAGCCAATTGTGAAATATATATGAAGAACTTTTGCTGCAAACCTGTAAAACACAGGATATGATAGTTTAGCCTCTGCTTCTACAGATAATTGCTTGCAAGGGCTGTTAAAAAAAAAAAGAAGAAACAAGAGATTTCTCAAGAAACAAGAATTTCAGGAGATACAATCTTACTGAGGTTGGACCATTTTCACTATATTCACAGTTTGCCTGGTACGCGTACAGGTGGGATGTTGTATCTGCTAACATAATCCCACAATAGTAAACAGGGAAACTGTAGTGAAATCTACTGATCTTCCTTGTAAAAGACTTAACAGCATTTGTTGTGATGCTGCCATGTGAAATCGTAATGGGACAAACTCAAAAGCTGAAACAGATACAAACATTAATTTTATTTGCTGAAATCAACAATCAACTTTATAATATTATGCAATTTGGATATGCTTTTTTCCTCCCCAAAGCAGTGTCCTTCTTGTCTGTTGAAATTCAGTTCTCAAACTGTTGTTGCTGTTTCTGCTCCTTTTAATGACTTGACGCTGTCATTTTATTCCATGTTGAAGGCTATTGGCTCACTGCCATATAGTCAGCATTCCTAATATTCATGCATTGATTAAATGGTGACCTAAAGTGGCCTAGATAATAGGTTTGATAGGATCATTTATGAACATGGAAGAAAGGATATAAGAACTAACACAGGCAAAAAGTGACATTAGCCCATAGGAAGTTCATGGGAGGATCTAGATGTATGCATCCCACAGGGAAAGAAGAAACACTGATCTCAGAAAAAATAATTGGAATAAATATATTCAAATCCAAAGAAAGTCATTATTATTAACAAAATAAAACAAAAAAGAGACTCTCCCACAAATAACACTATTTTCTCTCACATGCTTCCTACATCCTTACTATCCTTCCTCACCGATTAACGAAGAATTTAAGACTATGGGCAACTAATAGCTGTAAAAAAAGGCAGCTGCTGTGAAGCTGGTGAAGCCGATAGGCTAATAAACAGGATAGAGGCTGTTTCTTGTATCTACCTCCATTGCCTTCCACTGATAAAAGACAGTGTTAGTACAATGCATCAGAGCAGGCTGTCATAGAATCATAGAGTTGTTTAGGTTGGAAAAGACTTCTAAGATCAAGTCCAACCATTAACCCAGCACTGCCAAGTTCACCAGCAAACCATGTCCCTGACTGCCACATCTACATGTCTTTTCAATACCTCCAGGGATGGTGACACAACCACTATCCTGGGCAGCCTATTCCAATGCTTGACAACCCTTTCTGTGAAGAATTTTCCCTTAATATCCAATCTAAACCTTCTTTGGTGCAACTTGAGGCCATTTCCTCTTGTCCTATCACTTGTTACCTGGGAGGAGAGGCCGACTCCCACCTGGCTACACCCTCCTTTCAGGCAGCTGTAGAGAGCAATAAGGTCCCTCCAAGCCTCCTTTTCTCCAGGCTAAACACCCCCAGCTCCCTCAGCTGCTCCTCACAGCACTTGTGCTCCAGACCCTTCCCCAGCTCCGTTGCCCTTCTCTGGACACGCTCCAGCCCCTCAATGCCTTTCTTGCTGTGAGGGGCCCAGAACTGAACACAGGATTCGAGGTGTGGCCTCAGCAGTGCCGAGTGCAGGGGGACGGTCACTGCCCTGGTCCTGCTGCCACACCACTGCTGATCCAGGCCAGGTGCCATTGGCCTTCTTGGCCACCTGGGCACAGCTGGATCATGTTCAGCTGCTGTTGACCAGCACCCCCAGGTCCCTTTCCACTGGGCAGCTTTCCAGCCACTGCCCCCATCCTGTGGCACTGCCTGGGGTTGCTGTGACCTCAGTGCAGGACCTGGCACTTGGCCTTGTTGAACCTCACACAATTGGTCTTGACACATCGATCCAGCCTGTCCAGATCCCTCTGCGGAGCCTTCCTGCCCTCCAGCAAATCAACAGTCCCACCCAACTTGGTGTCACCTGCAAATTTACTAAGGGTACACTTGATCCCTTCATCCAGATCATCAATGAAGACATTAAACAGGACTGGGCCCAACACTGAACTGTGGGGGACACCACTAGTGACCAGCTCCCAGATGAATGCAATTCCATTCCCGACCTCTCTCTGGGCCTGGCCATCCAGACAGGCTTTTACCCAGTGAGCAGCCAGTTTCTCCAGGAGAATGCAGTGGAAAATGGTGTCAAAGCTTTACTAAAGTCCAGGCAGACAATATCCTTTCCCTCATCCACTAAGCAGATCATCTTGCTTTAGAAGGAGATCAGGTTAGTCAAGCTAATCCTTGGCAATCAAGAGGAGGTCCATTATTACTCCACATCATGTGAAGCAATGCTGGCCAACCAGAGAGAAGTTGGCACTGGCATGGACCTATGAACATAAGCCATCACATGTTCTGACATCAGCAATTTTGATTTAAACTGTCTCTGATGAGAGTAAGAGCCTGAGTCACTCTGTGAGCACATAAACAGGAGCAACTCTTGATTCAGAGACAACACATCTGCAAGTGCAGGAGTGAAGCAATACTCCTCACAATCCAAGTTACTGAACCAGCCAACAAGGTGCTGTTGTGGAAGTGCTTCAGCACACAAGTGTACTGCAGCATTGCCTAAAAGATCCAGCAGCAGAGCAGGAGCCTACCATGTCAGGGACCATACAAAAGCAGAATAAAGACACAGCCCATAATATAAAGAGCTAGTATTTAGTTGATCTTAACTTTTTGAAGTTTTTGTGTTTTGTTAAAGTCTTTGCTCAAACCTTTGTGATCCTGACCCATAATTTTTATTTCATTTTACACAATTCATTTTTTATTTACTTGGGATTCACATATACTATTCCAAAAACATCTAAAAATCTGTATTAATTATGCAAGACAGACGTCAAACTGTTACTTGACTGCTTTGTCAAGTCAGCTTTGTATGCACAGGATTTTGTTGATAAAAGCAATTTTATTTCACTCAGGATCTAAGCTTAAAGCACAGCAGCTCCAGAGATATTTACACTGTAGCTTTGCTACAAATTCAGCAGCAGGCAGGTACTCATCTATGTAAAGTGATTTTCTGTTGACACCGGATTATCAGCTAAACTTTTTCAACAGTTTTTTTACCTGACATTCAGATAGTCCTGAACTATGGGTACAGCAATGTTATCAAAGTATGATGGGATGAATCTTGGAAAAAATTTATTACACAGCTAGTGTTTTAATAGCTTGTCATCTTTCATCTGATCATTTGCAACAGGATAACGAATATCCATTTCCTTCCATTGACCTCATGTTTTAAGTAAGTTTTCCTTATCATTACAGTAAAAAAAGAGACAAGTCAGAGTTGCAGCAATCCTAACACAATTTGTTACATAACTCTTCCAGAGTCTTGTGCAATACAAGCCTTCCCTTCATATTCATAACATTTTATACTACCTACCTTCTGCATTAAGGTGCATGGTTTCCAGAGGTCCAATAAATGCGTACCGCATTCCCAATCCATCAGACATCACAAGGTCTAGATCAGTAGGAGATATTACTCCTTCCTAAGCAGCAAAAGTACAGGAAGGAAGACTGGTGAATGTTTGCTTTTAATGCAAAATTTCCCAATTTTTGTATATAATTAAAAAATTAGAGAAGTAATAAAAACTAAGGCTAGAAATAGCAGTTAGATTGCAAAGAGAAACACAACTGTTTGCCAGAAATGTCCATCTATTATGCAAGCCTTCCTATGGTTCAGCATAAGCAGTCATTGATATCTCTAGGACTACTGTACTTCATAGTCCCAGAAACTGAGAATCGGAAAAGAAAGCAAGCATGACACTCTTAATAGCACATGGCCAAAAGAGTTTATATCAAATCCAAGTACTACACCAACCCTTTTAAATACAGGAGTTTTGGCTCAATGTTACGTGTCCCTTCATATATTCTTAGTTTTGGATTTTTGGGCAGAGTCCCAACTAGCAGAATGGTGGTGCATCAGTGGATACTGCTCCTGAGGCCACCTGCAAAAAACGCTGGGTCCAAACACGCAGGCAATGCAGTTGCCACTCCCTCCCACAAAACTCCCCAAACATTCAACCTACCCAGCCTCAACCTGCCCAGGGTTCTCGAGTTCATTGCCAGCCTGACATCTCAAGAGCTGGCAGGATACAGTGCAAGCAAAATGAAGCATTTCTCGTATTAAAAGTTGAGCACTGCTATTCCACCCACATGTAGCATTTACAAGAAAGCCGATGCCTCCATCAGGTTGGGGCAAGCACAGAAAGGCTTGTAAAAAATGACTTACAGTTCTTTACCTTAATAGATTTACTTGAGAAGAATACTATTTATTACATGAGGTTGTTTTCCACCTACTAGAAAGAGATGAATTAATGAAGACTTGTTCCAACCACTTTCATCAGATAAAGCTTGGTTTCAAGAACTTGTCCTCTTTATTCCCAGAGACATGAAAACATTTCCTTCTGGGTAGAAAGGTGGAAGAGATGCTTAACTGCTTCTAATTTATCTTTTCACCCTGCTCTGAGGTGCTCGGCCTACTCAGTGCCTCTTTCTTAACAAGCCCCTTCGAACTTCAGAATGCAAGCACATATACTCATCTGCTTGGCCAAACCCACATCATTTTCTGTTAAATTTCTCTCCTGCACTGCCCTGTCTCAACGCCCCTTTGTATCACGCAGTCATGGGCTAGAGTTACAGGCACGCAGGACAGCTCTTCTGATCTGTAGTAGACATTGACATCTGAGCTAGACATCTAGACTCTCTTTATAATCACCAGGGAGAAAAAGGAAATCAGCGTCCTAAAGCAGGCATCTAGAATAGGTAAGATGAGTTGTGTCCTAAAAGGGCCTAATTCTCCTCACTGATTGAAAGATGAGTAAGGATCTTAGATGTCACTGTCTACACTGTAGATATCCCATCTTAAGTGAGCTGAATGTCACCCACAGTGTCTTCCTGTGTCCATCTGTTACATCATCTACTGCTACTTTAAAAGAAACTTGCAAGCCACGAACCAACACAACTTCTACAGCTGGCCACAGACATCGAGTTTCATCATCTCAGGCTTAAACTGAGACTTTTATAAGACAACCTGAAGCCTCAACCTGTTAGGAGGCATTGCTCCTATCAAAATCAAGCCTGTCTGAATCCCTGTGGCAGAACTCTACCTTGAAAAGGAAACACTGACATAATTATTAAGACCTATGTACCATATATGGAACACACAATTCTCCTAACAATTTAATTAGACATAAAATGGCAGGGATAAGAAAGCATAACTTTCTTCAAATTAAAGGTAAAGCACAGACATGGTAAAGTAACTCATCTAGAGGCAGATAGAAAGGTCTGCATAAAGACAGGACTAAACAAAAACCCCAGACAGAATTCAGATTACAGACCAGCATCAGGGTAACTAACACAGGCACCGTATGTTCTGTGAAAGCTTTTTCCCCTGACATGGCAACACAACTTCTCTGAACAACATCAGCAAAGTCAACAAAAGTGTTCTTCTGTTGGGAGTGCTTCATCCAAACAATGAGTTGTGCTGGTAAAGCTGTGCTTGATGAGTGGTTCCCCCCTGCCCCCCCTGGTTGACATGGATTTGTAGACAAAAGACTAACTACAAATTCCAGACAAGCATTTGAACCACAGCAGCAGTTAAAAATTGTAAACAATGTTAAAAGAGTTAACAGGCTCTTGAAGCACTTCAGAATCATTGCAAATGAATTTCCAAATTAATAACTTACTTTCTTTGGATACCATAGTCCTCAGCTATTACACTGACATTTGAAGACCAGGTGCCCTCAGAATCATGAGATGAGTGCTTTGCTCATGGCCTTTTGACTATAGCTGCAATTTGATGTTTACAGCTGCTAAAAGGCAAAAATTTTTGCTACCAGAAGGAAATCATGACAGATCCCTTCAGCTGAGGGATATAGTATTCTATACAAATGAGCTCAGCCTCTTCCTGTCAAAAAAAGACCCTCCTAAAGAAAAGCTTTTTAGTTCTTCTCTTCATAAATTAAAAACACATAAATGATAAACAAGTCAGACCACCCTTCCCTAGGGAATAACCCTACTCCCATTTATGATAAGGAGATCATAAGTTGATGGAATGATTCACCAGGGTGCAAGGTCAGCAAGGTGTTTTCCACAAGGATTGGTGTTTATGCTAAGAACTAAACAAGAAAGAGTTCCTATCCTGTTTCAGTAAGTGTAGGTGTGAAATAATCTTCCCAAGGGGATTTTTCATCCTGGATTACCCTTCTGGTAAGCCTTTGCCTCCAGCACTTGTCAGAGGGAAGAGGAAGTATGTTAAGAGCTCACTAGAAGCTCTGACAGCTACAGAATTAAGATTTAAAATAAATTCCACCAAAATCCTCAGTGATCCCAATGGCCAGTCAAATTTCAAAGTCTAGACTATCTCAGAATCCTCCACACTTCTTATGACACCATTTATACACCACAATCTCATTTTCCTAGAGATTTTAACCTCCAGTGATACCACAATATTATCCTAATGAGTCTTTGGTACTTTACTGGTGCTTCTCCCTATGCAGGGACCCTTTTCACTTTTCCAGAAACCTGTGGTGATTCTGCAGTCTCCACCTTTAGGCTCTGACCCAACCTGCTTGGTTTTAATCAGCAGTCTTTCTTTCAGTCTCTGAGTCACACCTGCATTGCAACTTCCGTCACAGACGTGGTTTGTAATCGTACCAAATGTAATGGCCAAAAAACCCCACAATCTAACTTTTTCCTCATCCCACCAATTCATCATGTTCTCCTACTCACTCCAGTCTGTTATAGAGTTATTTTGGACTTCACTGCCTCCTGGACCACATATTTTCTGTCTCCAAATCTGCCACTTCCTCCTCAGCATCTCCCAAATCCAGTATTCTTTTTTTTTTTTCTGATTGCCACTAATATATGCATTCTGTCTCAGCAGTACTTGTTACACCCTTCTCTTCACTATCACTTCAATCAAGCCCCTTCCATCCACACCCTGATAAGATCTTTTTCCAGTCCTGTCATTTTGAGCATGTGACTTTTCTCCTATATCCCTCTACCACATCTTGCCATTTCATAATGTTTAAGAAACTTGTTGTCCTACACCCTTCACACCTCCTTGCTTTGCTGGCCTTTATCTTCCTTCTTCCATGGCACCCTCACTCATCTCACCCTGTAAGAAACACTTAGTATCGACGCTATTTTTCTTCCTGTCCCTTTCAAATTCCTTTTTATGATACTCCCCATTTTATGGGGCACTGTAACTAAATGTTTAATCCTATACCTTATCTTCAGTCTTCTGGAAAAGTCCTCTGAATGACACTGTAATATAATTAACAGTAAAGAATTTGGACTTTAAAAAGTCTTGCCAGCGTTTAAAAGGACTGCTAATCTAGTCACTTGAGAAAGGAGAGGTACGTAAATTAATGATTGAAGCCAATGCATCTGATTGCTGCAAAAACAAACTAAAATGGACACATAGCCAAACCATGACTCTATTTTCCAAAAGATTAACAAAAATAAAAGAGCTTCCCATTCTTTCACGTTTTACGACTAAAACATAAAAGAAAACCCACTTTTAAAGAAAAAAAAACCAACACATTAAGACAGTATTAAAATCTTACACAGAGATAAGTAGAGCACTTACACAATCCATCCTGTAAAACAGTTTTCATATGTTCTTAAAAACACCTGAAACTCCTAAATTATATCAAGGTTAAAACACTGTCATGCTCCACTTGCTATCTCTGCTGCTGTATTTTATGACCTCCCTGCGAATTCCAGGTAATGCTTAGAAAAATATTTCAAAAAGGTAAGATTTCACTCAGTGATCCACAGTTAAAGGACAATCATAGATATTCAGAGTAAGGCTTGAGACTTCTGAACTGAAGTGTTGGTGAAACTGTTTGGTTGTTATTTTCTGGATTATGTCAACCAAAATTTTACCTTCAGAACAAGACAAAGGCAAGCTATTTAATTAACACCCTTTGCAACATAATCCTAAACTACTCCAGAATGTACTGGTACTGGTAAAAGTACAAAAGTAATAATGTCTACAGTGCACAGTGTGCTTCCCAGGCAAATAAAGGCAGTAAGCTTCTGCTCAAAGAGTTATGAACAGAATCAGACACACCAGTGACCACTGTCAATGGAGATGTGAGAAAGTAAACAAATTGTAACAGAATAACAGAGAAAGCAGTTTGAGGTATTTTTACTGTTACTGGCTAAAGGTTATTCTAATGGTTCCAAACTAGTAATATAAAACTTAAGGGTTTATAAGAGAGGAATAAGGATCTTCAACATCTCACCGTACATCTCTTACTCTCATCATTATCAGCTTTGCAACATTTCTACCAGAGCCCTAACAATTAAATACATAAATAAGAAACCTACATGAACGGCAGTCTCAGATAGGCTATGAGGTCCTACAGAAAGTTCTCAGATACAGGACCTTAAACAGACAGACTGAAGTGCTCCCAGTATGTGCATTATCACAGAATAAATGTGGAGCATGAGGAGACAAAGATAACTGATACAAAAATTTCCTGCCACAAACACCTGCACTGCCCAAATGCTTGTGACTTGCAAGTCAAAGCAATCCTTGAAAAGACATCTTGTCACAAAAAGACTAACTCAGATACAAAATGAAACATCTCCTTGTAGCACTCCTGCCTCAAAGGGAAGCACTTGCTCAAATTGCATCTTTTAGACCCATAAATGAATCCATGGTCTTTGCGTCTAAGTTCTTGTAAAGTCAAACTTCTGCATCCTGTAGTCTACATTCCTAATTATCCACATGAGCAAAGTTCTCAGCATTCGATTGTACATCTTCAAATGAGTTTTCTTTCTCCTACTTTCCTACAAATCGGATCTCAACTTTCAAGCCTAATTAATTTTTTACCACTTTAACACCACACTTCCCACTCCCACATTTAGTCCAGTCCTGCATTTGCAGCACTCATTTTGTGCCCAGCTGTAAAATCCCAGTTTCCCTGTGTGTGCAGCTGGGAAACCCAGCACCTTTGGCAAAGACAAACTGTATCCCAATACTCAGGTTTCTCACTGCTACTTTAATAACTTTTTACTGAATTATGCTTCTCTCTGTGCTCTAGCATCCATACCACGTGCAATTTGAGCACCATGTGGAGTCTTGAGCCTGCATCCAAAGTGCTAGCAGAGCCTTACCTCAGATTTCTGGCTGTGTTAAGAGTGTCTCCTACTCTTGGACCCACATGGCAGAAGTCGGTGAGCCCCACACAGCATTCAGCAAGCAGATACATTTACCACATTTCTTTCCATACAGCCCCATCTTTACTGCCATGCTCTGTATCACAGCCTTTCTCCCATCACATGATTCCTCACCCATGTCTCATCCATCCCAACATAGCACTGCTAAAGAAAACAGAAAGACTGGCAGGTTGTCAGTTTCCCAGATAGATTTGGGAACCAAAACATATTCTGCAAGCTACTCAGCCTGTTTATCATAAAGTTTTCCAGATAAATGTTGAAAGTACAGCTGTACTGCATGTCTGTCCTACCACCAGTGACTTTAATAGCACATTAGTAGTTCGACCAGAGAAACTTCCACTAATTTCTTTAATGTAATAAGCTCAACTGACTGAAAAAAAAAAAACCAACCAAAAACCCCCAACCAATCAAAAAAACCACAAACCAAAACAAAAAACCACAAACAAACAAACAAACCTCAGTGCTTCTTAGAGTAATAAAAACAATTGTTCAAGATGTTACCAATGTGAGTAAAACTTGATTTTTAGGAGTCTCTCAAAGACTGAGAGTTGGGGAGATTGATGTTTTCAACAGTAACAACTGAAAAGTGACTTCACAATCAGAAGCATGTTTCCCCATTTGGAAAGTGGAATACACCTAAAGAACACGACTTGCAATAAAAATTACTGAGTTGGCAGCACAACAGAAGAAACACACAAACTGCTCCAGGCCTGCAGCTCTCACCTATCTGCAGTCATTCTCCTCCCTTCAAAGGCACTGTGCAGCCTGAAGTCACACAGCTGAAACTATACACCTTTGACAGCTGCTATTGTTCAGGCTTCTGGCACGGAAATACAGACACCAAAATTGTTACTGTTTAAATGTGTATTTGCCTGAAATGCAATAAAATTATACAAGAACAGAACAACTTGGAAACTTTGATTTACAGCAAAAGCAACCTTCTTTATCTGTCAGTCCTTCAAGGACTATTTTATTACTTATCACATAACCACCACTCCCACAAAAGCATCCATACAGGTTCATACTAAAGGTTTGCCTCAACTCAGTACCTCCTTTCCAACAGCAGCCCATGAAATGTTCTTACACTCCTTCCACAGCAAGACCAAACAGAGAATGATACTTTCAGTGACATGTCCTGAACTGCCTCAGCTCCCAACAGCCCAGTCACTGAGACTCTGAAGCTGGAGGTTCCTTCTCCACAGTCCAACATGAATGTGTCTAAATGATCCCTGGACCCATTCAAATTTTTAGCATCCTAGGTGACTATGGCAGTGGCTTCCACAATTGAGTTTATGCTCTCAGAGATGTGCAAGAATGCTGTTAGATTCTTGAGGCACTACCTGAATGCCTGTGCTGACCAAGGGTATTGTATCAATGTGCCTACACGTTACCAGACTTACTGGTCCACAGTTTCCCAACAACTCTTTGAATTCTTATAAAAGAGGTAAGGTTTAGCTTCCATTTTTGCAGTATTGTGCTAGATAGTGTATAAAAAGGTGCTTAAATTAGTATCTAATCAACTTCATATTTCAGTTTTGTGATCCTTAGATAAGTTCAATTTTTCCTCCACAGTCCTGTCATTACTCATTTACTCTTTCCTCCTTCAAAAATCTTGCTCCCAGCATGACTTATTTCATATCAGATCTCTTCCTTTCAAGGAGAGGTTACACTGTGGGAACCTCTTTAACAGTGAATGTTGCAGTTGAGTTAGCTTTTTCCTCATGAACTTAACCTTCCTTGCTCATAATTTTTAGTAGTTGTTTTTACACTTTTATTCTCGAAGATACTTTTTCACCAGTGTTTTCATGGTTTCAAAAATAATTGAGAGGCTAATTTAGATAATCTAGATAACTCATCAGTGGTGCCCAGCAACAGGACAAGGGGCAACAGGCACAAACTATAAACTCAGAAAGTTACATCTGAACAGGAAGAAAAAAAATTCTTTACTTGGAGGGTGACAGAGCACTGGAGCAGGCTGCCCAATGAGGCTGTGGAGTATTCTCCTCTGAAGTTATTTAAAACCCACCTAGACATGATCCTGTGCAACCTGCTGTGGTAGGGGGCTGGGACTAGATGACCTCCAGAGGTCCCTTCCAACCCCAACTATTCTGTGATTCTATGTTACTGCCTTTTCTATCCTATGATTTCCAACATGACTACAGCTTTCTGAAGGGGTTTTTCTTATCATAAGCTTGAGACTTTGTATTAAAAGTTTAACAACATAAGCTATTTTTGAAATTTAAATAAACATCTCCAGTAGGACATCAGTTTCTCCCTCACAACACTGTTTTACTTATTGCTATTCACCACCTCCTTTATATTGCTCTATTATGTTGCTAGTGAAAGCCAACTACAGGTAAGCTCAACTACAGGTAAAATCAGTTCAGCAGCTATGTTTAAATACTTCTTTGGTAAAAGGGTTGCTTTGTTTACAATAATATTACCTTGGTTTTAAGGTCTTTACCTATATTTGTGTGCATGGCTGTTTTAAACAGCTTGAGAAATCAAAACACTCTCCACAACAAAAACAAGTCCTATTAAAGCCCAGTTGAAACTCTTCCCAGCAGAATAGCAACAGACTCTCATAACTCAGCTCCTGCTGATGAAAGATCAGACTTTTCAGCACAGAACAGGTAACTGTGGGAAAAGCTGAAGGGACACAAACAAATGATTCTCAGCGAGAAGTCTGAATGGGCAGGAGGAGGAGAAATCTGTCTTTACCTACAAGTATCAAGTAACAGTTAAACCTATGAGTGCAGTTCCTGAAAGGCCAAAGAGAAAACCATTCAAAATATTTTCATGACCACTGTACAGTAGGCCAACAACACTAGAAAAAAAACCAAACAGGAAATTATGAGAAGCCTACAAAAAGGAAAAATCAGTATTTTGATTCCTGTGCTTTTAAGATTACTCTTTTGACTGCCCTGAAAATAACAGTATTCTGAAAAAAGAAAGCAGGATAAAGAATAATTGTTATGATAGCATATAACCTTGTTTTTGTCAGTCTTTGCTTTTTATAACTGACATCACTTCTTACTGGGTTTAATTTACATTTAAATATACATTTTATGTTCCTAAGGGACAGCTGAACAAAGATGACACAAATTTAAAGGATGTTTAAATATACAATCTCACTTATCACATCTACAGAACTGACCAAGTATTGAAAAAAAAAGATATACATACACCCACAAGTCTCCAAGCTTCACTTATCACTGCATACTGTAGTCGATTTAGAACAAACCCCTCAATTTCTCTGTTGAGTTTGACAGGAGACTGACCAATCTTCTTCATCAGGGCATACGTTCTCTCTGTAGTAGAAGGATCTGTTTCTGGATGAGGAACAATTTCAACCAACGGCACAAAGTAAGGTGGATTTACCTCAAGAAGAAACACAAAAGAAGAACATCAGCCATCAACAGAACAAGTTAAGATAAAGCATCTTTATACCTGGCACTAGCTTGGATAATTTCCAGTGAACACAGTAAGCCTGATATTCAGACCTTGAAAGACTTCACCAATCCAATAAAAGCTGGTACATTAACTCAAATTAAAAGAAATAATTAAACTTGCACTACATCAAACTCTGTTTAGCCCCAGCAAAATTCATGGAGCTACACCAGAGATGATGGCACTCAAACAGTACTAGAAGACTTTATTCTGACTTGAGGAACTGTTTGCTCAACATTCAGGCCGCTTGTTGTTCTAAGACATATGGTCACCACCTGTCTTTCCAAATTAAGCAAGGCATTTCCTTTTAGACAGTCAGGAACTTTATAACAAAAGTATTGCAAAACACCACCTGTAAGATGCAATACTTAACAGATAAGCTGCTACTGGCCCAAGCCTGTAAATATATGCTAAACACAGTAACAGATATCACATAAAATATACTTCAAAAATGTTGCACAACAGGTTACCTTCAAACACAGTACTATAAATCACCTCTCCCTGACTCTTCCCAAATGTAATTTCTCATCAAGTCAAGACCTTTGTGTAATGTATTTTTGAAGTAAAAAACAAAAAGTCCTAAAGAACATCCTGGAAACAGCTAAAAGTTCTTCAGGTCATAGTGTTACAGACAGTTATGCTCTTTGGAAAGAGCATGCATGCATACTCTTTCCAAAGAGCATAACTGTCCTTCAGCTGTACTCTTAAAGGTGTTAAATTCAGCTCTCCATCTAGTTCCAAGCAACAGGAGCTAACATGTAATAAGTTACTACCAGGAATAACACTGACACTTAAAGGATGGTAATTAAGTACTGATTCCTTCATCATGCTCCCTTATAGTCAACTACTCTTAACTGTGCTCCTGTAAATGCAAGCACAGGATTTAGTCACAACAACATGCAAGCAGCCTTTCCTCTCTGCACGTACTTTCTTTTCAGTATTTACGTGGTTCCCTTTCCTGCAGGGTCTGACCAACACACAATCTGATGTATGGTACATTTGCTGTAACTACTGATGTAACAACACACTTCATTCCCTTCAGAGGGCCATGTGTCCCAACACAGCCTGCCTCACATCAGTCTCTTCGGCAGTGCCACCACCAGCACTGAGAACGGTGTGGTGGGTGGACACCATCCATGGTGCCAGGCAATTGAGCAAGCCCCAAAACACTGCAGGCACCAAGACATTCTCAGAGGCTTTTCTAATCCTTAAGTATATCACAGGTTCCAATCAGAAAGAGGACAAGTTAATTGTTGAGAGAGACTGAGGCTATTAAAAATTTCTTCGAAGATTAGTGCTGACAGTGATCTTATTGAAATATTCCATTTCATGAATTTGGCACAGGGAGTATATGGGTGTGTTCGTGAGCACACTGAGGAGACACAGGAAGACAATTTTTTAGGAGTGAGATAATAGATACTGGTAAAAACTGAAAGTGGTAGAACATAGATGAAATAGGGAATGGGGAAAAGTTTCTAAAAATGGGAAGTATTTCAGGGAACAGAAGGTCATCTTAGACTAACAAAGTGACAGCTAAGAAAGGAGATGACAAAGAAAACACCAAAAAGAATTAAGTTACACAAAAGCTGCCAACAAACATAAATATTAATTTTAATGGACCGCTAATAAGATTGGAACAAAAATTAGAAGACACAATTTCTAACAGGAGTAGCGGAGTTAAAAAAATAATCTAAGAGAGAGAGTTTAATTCAGTTTTAAAGTTACTCGATTACAGGGCTTCCTGTCCAACAGGGGACTTCACTCAATGGCACACTCTGCTCTAGCTCCATATTTTTAGTTGTGTGACCTAGCAGGCAAATACAGCACATGAGAAGAGAACCACTCTGCAGCAGACTTCTACTGATCCACTGCCTGAAACTGCTTTCAGAGAACAGCTTTACCTGTTTCGTATTGTAACATAAGTATTGTGTGCATTTCTATCATACAGCTGTGCTATGGGTTTTTTTTTTCTAATTACTGAACCATGTTAAGTAAAGGGATGAGCTGCTGCTGCCCTTTGGGCACTTCATTTCATTTAACCTCAACACCCTCACCTGTGCCAGAGGCTCTGCAACTAGCTTTTAATTTTTCTGGTATTTCAAATTCCACACTTGTTTTCAGTGTCTTGCAGAGCTGCTTACTTCCTGCAGCCACCAAATCCTACTATTGTGTTCAAGATCTTAGTTAAAAACAACACAAATCAAAAAAGAACCACCCAAAGCCAACAACTACTACAAAGCAAGCAGTTTCCTGATGCAGATGCAGAAAGGCCCCTGGAAGATTACACTGATTTACAGCTTCTTTGGTACACTCAGTACAGCTGAGTAAAGCTGAGATTACTAAGAAAATAGTCTCAGTTGGACTGCGAAGCCATTTTGGAATAATTAGACATTTTAAAGTGTTCCAGAGCGTTTGCTTTGAAAAAAGACATATCCTTACAACAGCAATGTAGAAAATGTTTATGCAGAGACCAGCTACCTTTCAAGATCTGATAAAACCTGGTTTCAGGAATGGCTCCTATAAAGACTGCAATTCAGACTAAACAAAGTCAACTGGTACAGACCAACTTGGAAAAACAGTAAGAAAGAGCACAGTAAAATCAAAGACTGACAACAAGTCAGGCAGCCAGGAACCGGTTAAAAAAAAGAAATTGTATAGTTACTTAATATAGAAACGTTAAAGAGATATTATCTCTTCTCTTGCACTAGAGAAAATTACAACCCTGGAAATAAGAGATAAGGAACTACTGAATTTTAGACTGGAGAAACACTAGATCTAGGCACAGATACATACTTTGAAATTTGATTTTTTTATAATTAAAGGGGATTGAAAACTTATTATATAGAAACAAACCAAACCAAGCGTTTTGTTCCCCTTGCCACCCAGTCACCCCAAGGCACAATGGTGGTGGTGGAGAAGTGTCAGAAAGAGACTGACCAAATGCTTTGACACTACAGTGTTAGGCGACAGGTAGCTGTAGAGACACTACAGTAAAGTAATGCTGTATTTCTGTATTCTTGAGCATGCCCAGGGAATTGACATTTACTTTACACTCTGAGGGATGCCCTGGAGAGACATCACGCAGTTACCAAACTGCAGAGACCAGAGCAGTACCTTTCTTCATGACAACAGTCCTCTTAACTGATCAGCTGACCACCAGGCTAACATTGGGTTAACAAATTCATTAGCTTATTGAGGAGTAGAAAACAGAAGCGGTAAGAATCCCAGTGATCAAGACAAAATGCTCTTCCATGCTGAGGAGAGATGTGATAAACTGCTGTCTGGCAGCTCCAAACAGACCTCTGCAGAAACTCACAAGTGCCTTTGACCATTTTGAGGTTCTGCTGCAACCTCTAGTCATTCCATTTTTGCATCACTGCCCTGTTCCAGTTGATGATGAAGAATGCAAATTCAGCTCCAAGTCCAATTTGTTCCATTTCATCATTCCTTAATTCCTCTTTCAGGTATACTGCTTCTGCATCACAAGTGTGAAGAAACTGGAGTCTAAATTTCCCATCTGTTATCAATATTGCCTGACAAGCACATGCAGCTCAGTGTTTGGATTCTTACTGCTACCCAGCAGAAGCTAAAAAAGGATAGACTAACAATGACACAAGAAGAAAGTAGCAATGTTATGAGTTTGTACCCAAAACATAGAATTCCTACATTTTGAAAGCCAGTAGTTTGAGAAACACACATCAATATGAGCACAACAGCTCACACAGAACATATCTTGAGCCAACAGTATGCAACATGCTACATCCTCTCAACTTTGTAGATTAGTGCTGCTGCTTACAGAATAACCAAATTACAGCTTTTTTTAAAAGTTGGCCCCATGAACACTAATAATGGCACACAAGAGCCCCAAATACCCTTCTGTGCCTTTCAGTCTGCAGGAAGGAGTTTGGGATGCAGTTTACACAAAAAGGAAACATGCCATCATACTTACAGGATGTGACACGATGCACTGCTTAACATGTTTAAGGCCAGTGAACAATTTGCTGGGTAAGAGACAAGAGGTCGAGCTGCTCAAGATAACATTGTCACCCACAATAAGATCCAACTGACCGAAAATCTTCTTTTTCAGTTCCAGGTTCTCTGGAGTACATTCCTGGAATAAAACCAAAAAGCAGTATTAGAAGTCATATAGTTCCATAGTATCTATCTATACATTTCAGACTTCATTGATCCCACACTGACACCTAGGAATTCAGCCCAAAACATCTATTTTAATCAGCCTACATATACCAGTGAGCCATTAACACAAAAATATCTTCCCACAGTTAAAGAAATGGAAATCCCAAGAGTTTATGTACAGCAGAAGATGGACTACCGCACCCCACAGGGGATTTAACACAAAAGAAAAGATTCTGCTTTGTCTAAAATACAAACTTTAAATCACACAGGGAGATAACACAATACAGAGGAATAAGACCTGGTCTCCACTTTTTTTTTTTTTCTTTTAAGAGAATCTCACATGATAGAAGACAGTATTCTCTCTCAGACAAGATGGAAATGAACAGGTGTATCTCAAAAGACAAACTTACGATCTCCAGAACTATGGCAGGAGATGGCAAGGTACAGCTCTGCCATCTGTACTTAATTCCTGGAGTTGAAATTAATGAAGATACTTAAGCATTTTAAGTGTGAGGGTCACTGAGAAAGATTTCTGAAGTAGAATGGATGCTATCAAAACTTCTCCCAAAGCTACTGAGCATGTTCAGCTCTACATTACTGTGTGAAATTTCACATGCAGGAGCCAAGAGCCACAACCTACAGTCACTAGATTTCCAAAGTTATCTCCAGGCGCTGCCTGAAGGAGAGCGTGCAAAGATCCACTAGTCTGGGAGGAGAAGGACATAGGATAATAACTAGAGTGGATACCACAAGCAACAGAAAAGACTTTGGTCTACATGAAGAAAATGGAGAAACAAGGCCAGCTTGTTTTCTAGGGCTTTCAGAACAGTTTAAAAAAATCCAAACAGGCTCCCAAAGTTGCAAAACCTCAGCTTTCCCCTTTAAACACACAGAATGTATCTGCTCTTTTCCAACTCTAACCTTCTCTCACCTGTCAGTACTTCGTTCTGTCCTTCCTGTTATGCTGAACTACACATGGCAAGGTTAGGAAAAAAGGCTACACATTTGACATAATCCAAAATTTACATTTAATATCTACAGCTTCAGACAGACTCTGTAGCAGGAATGCCCAGGGCCAGAGTTTTTAAACCAAAAAATGGGTTAAAAGTAACTTGAAGTCTTAAAAAATAAGTTGCATGGAACAGTACTAAAGTTTCCATGATGCAGAAGAGATAAACAGGGTCATTTAAGAACTCCAGATAGGGCCCAAAGTATTAGATGACCTTATCAAAACAAAATGATACTCTGCTCATAGTTCCAGAACCCCTGCTTGTTGGTTAGGTTTAAATAGTTTCTTTTAGTGAAGCCAAAGATGACGAGAACTCTGCAGATACTGTTCATGCTAATAAAAGAGCTGCTCTGAATAGGTTTGCGAACTTGAAACTCTAAGCCTGCTCTCACATCAGATGATAATCAAAAAGGCAAACTCAAATCTGCTGGAAACTCAAACCTGCCACGGTTACGTAAGGTTTCTGAATGGGCCATTTGCTTGGAGTTTCTTGTATAGTGTCACAATTGTATTCAGGTTGTTGGACCACTGCAATAAAGTTTCTGTTCTCAAGCACGCAATTATTTTCTCAGAGACGGCAATTCCCTGAAGAACAGGGGGAAAATTAAGCTCTAAACAATCCATTAAACAGGAACCTCACTTGCTGTCAGTTATGGAGCCTGGAGAGGTCTGAAGCTATTCTGTTTACCCTGAGAAAGAGAAGATCAAACAGAGAGCAGATAAGATATGGGTTTAAAGCTACCACAGTTTCTCTCAAAGAATCAGTGCAAAAAGGTTAGCACGCACCACCGCGCATTTTAAGTGACACTGTATATTTCTGTGCCCTTTTCTTAGAGAAGATCATACTTCTCATTTGCAGCAAACAGTACACCTTTATTCCAAGGCCTGGTCACCTAAACAAGGTTGCTATAAATCTAACTTCCAATTTAAACTTTATTAGACGTCTCTTAACAGCCTGATCAAAGTATGACAGCTGTTAATTTTTTAAAACCCATCTCCTGGAAGTGTTGCACTGAATTAAAGGCTTAAAGGTAATAGGATTTACACTATTCAAATACATGTTCAGAGAACACATAGCAGCTACTTGAACCAGTTTATGAACTCTTAAAGAACTACACAAAGATAAACATATGCTAAACTCCCTCCTAAGCTAACTGATATACCACATGGTGATTGAAGTCTAGTTGCCCCTAATTAAGAAGCTGCACTCACATGACACAACCCCTGAAATGCCAGTACATGGAAACCCAGTGATTTTTATCTGTTTAAATCCAGTGTCTCTGTGTTTTTGTATCAGCCTTTCTCACCATGCTATCCACCATCTGTGCTCCCGCATGCATCCACGCTCATCTAAATGCACAACTTCATTTTCCTATATTTAAATGCTGGCATCTACCCAGGTTCTTCCCATCCATTCTCAAAAATGCCAAGGTAGCAACTTCCTCTGTACCTTCTAGGAAAACACTCCCCAAAACACTATCTGGCAAAATACCTTTTCCTTATACTGTCAATGAGAATTGCTGCTGAGCAATTTATTAGTACTGGGAGGCAAAAGAAACAACATATGGCCTGAAGCAAAGCCCGGCAACACAGTGGTATGGTCCTAAAATAAGTAAACATCCTACAGAAGCAGTATAAGATGAAAGCCAGATATTTAAACTAGCATGCAGAAGGTCAAAGATTAGCAACCAGTCAGCAACAAGCAAGCCACATTCTGTAAGATCATCTGGAGATGCTGTCACAGGGAGCAGCATCAAGCCTTCCCAATAACGAATATGGAGTCTGATGGTAGTCACCAGCATAAGGAATTGCTGAATAAAGAAGACTGAAAGCTACAGTTGCACAATAATGAACTCCTACCTCCTGACTAGATGCTGTCTGCTGCAAATTCAAAACATAAACAAGAAAGTGTTTCTTCCCTGGCAATCTTAATATGAAGATTTATGATAATATACATTCCTGCAAGCAAAGATAAGTCTGTCTTGAGCTCTCCTAGACCCCTCTTCACTCCAGGAATGTACCCCATACCATGAGATTCTTCCAAGCAGATTTTGGCCCAACAGGCCAAAGTTGGCTCTCCTGAAGTCTAGGGCTGTAGTCCCAGTTTTTGTCTTGCTTCTCTTCCTAGGATCCTCAACTTCACCATCTCATGGTCACTATAGTCAAGACTTCCCCCTGACTTTCACATCTCCAACCATTTCTTCATTATTCGTGAGGTCCAGCACAACATGTCCTCTCTTCTATTTCTCAACCACCTGTGTTGAAGTTATCACAAATGCATTCCAGAACCCTTCTGAATTCTTTGTGCTCTCCTGTGCTGTCCCTCCAGCAGATACTGATGTGGTTGAAGCCCCACCATGAAGACATGGGCCTGTGAACATGAGGCTTCTGAAGAAGACCTTTTCTTCCTGATCAAGTGGTCCGTAGCAGACATCTACCACAAAGTCTCCCGTACTGGTGGTCCTGCTAATCTTGACGCATAAGCTCTCAACTGGCTCCTCAATCAAACCAAGGGAGAGCAAGAAACACTCTATTTCTCTCCCACAGCTATTCCCCTCCTACCCTTGTCTTGTACCACCTAACCCCAAGGAGCTGCATTTCACTGCCACGCTGCAGCTGCTACAGCAAGAGCACCCTGTGCCCTTGCCCAGCCTTAACTGAGGTAGAGGATTATTTTCCAGAGTTCTGCAACCTCCCTTTTCCCAGTAAATTCAATAAGGTTTTCAGCAGCAGGTAAATTATTTAGAAGCCATGACCACTTTGACTGCAACAAGAATGCTCCTTATCTTCTGCAGTTAAGTGAGGCTCTCCAAACGTGCCACAAGCCCCTGCTCTGTTTACACACATATAAAACTCACTGCATTTTAAGGAGCCTCAGCTTGTCAGTGCTGTGATTTAGCTGACATTTTTATGGCACTCCTGTAGAAGAGTTCCCAGAGTCAAGTGACAGCAATCCTCTCCTCTCACAGAATGAGGCCGTAGCAGCAGGTTTCAAAGCACCAAACTATCCCACAAGCTGGACCTAGACTGTCAGCACTCCTGCAACAGGAGCCACATCATGTCCAGCTTTTTGTGGGAATATAAAGAACTTCACAGGATTAAGAGACAGAGAGTTCTGCATCTCAGAAAAGGAGCTTTTCTGAAAGCTTGGTGCCCAATACATTTCTACAAACACTTCCATTATCATCTATGGTTATAATCCACTAGGAAAAGAACTTCACAGAAAAGACAGGCATAATTGTTTTCCTTTCAATCTAACAAGCCACTTGAGAACGTTTTATTTCTAAAACAAAGCCTGATTAACATAAACCTACAAAAAGCTTTGGCCTGTGGATTTTTATACATATCATCTGAATGCTGTTTAAGATAGACATTAAAAACACCTGAAAATGAGACCTGCAAATTTAATGAAATGGAGATTTCAAATTGCTATCTATAGATAGCAACTGTACAGTCAAATACAACTATTCCAAAGAATTTTACCACATCTAAATAATATAATAAAGGATTCTTGTAAAAGCCTCATTGGAAGAAGTATATATGCTAAAATAAGGTCTCTGCAAATTAAACTCTGCAATTTGAGAACTAGTTCTATTTCCCCCAATACCGCTGGCAAAGTTGAGGTTACTGAAGTTACCAAAGCAAGATTCCATCTATTTGCTCCATCTTGCACACGACCTCTGTGTTTCAGTCACCATTTTATTGAATCCACATCAAATTATATTTTAAGCAAAAGTTTAAATGCGTTTAAAGCGTTTAAGATGCTCACTACTATTATTAGTATTTCAGTCCTAATTATTATTATTTCTCTTTAGGCTTTTGGGTTGACATGGCTGGTTTGTTCTGTTCCTGCAGGGTTTAGGTGTGTATTTCCATTCTGGAAGAGTGAAGATGCACCTTCTATTAAGGAAACTCGAGCATTTTTCTATTGTATTCCATGTCAGACACTAAAGTGCACTCTAGTCAGTAAACAAGAGTCACACACATGAACCTGGGGAACTACACCACCTGCAATTAAAAAATGTGACATTTTGACAGCAGAGGCTGGGAGTTCAGCTAGTGAAACAAGCAGAGAAATAAAACTGTATTTCTAGTATCAGAACAAATTATTAAATCAGTGTATCGATTTTGCTTCTGATAGTATTGTTAACCAATAGAACTTAGCTCAAATATATATTTTCCATACATTCAATAGGTTTGGTAATTTCACAAAATTCAAAATCATATTTCAAATGCAAATACTTGATTTCAAGTATTTTGGACTTTTCCATCATGCTTCCCTCAAAAATAGTTTTAGATGCATATTTTGAGACACTTTAGAGATGGATAGTATGTGGATCTAACAGTATACCAAGACATTAATTAAGACAAGGTGACAAAACAAAAATTCATTATTTCAAACTTCAAAGATGGTGAAGGGAAAACATATTTACTTCAGTCTCTTTTTGTAAAGTGTTGCTACCCTCCTTTAGGATAAAGGCAGGGCCAGCAGCTGGGTAGGAGGCACACACACTTTTGCATGGCTTAGGGATGAGACACACACAGAGCTGTTATCGAAGGAGGCCCCAGGCTGTTGCAGACCTTTCAATGCAGTGTCAGGATTTCAATCAGTTAAAATGAGGAAGAAGGAGGAAAAAAACAAACCACAACAAACCACCACAAAACCCCTGAAACATTTGGATGTGATGCAGAAACCCAACCCACTGGGATACACAGATGGGAACAGCTCATCAGGCTCTCTGCTCCTTTCCCACAGCAGATACTCATTCCACCAAGCGGGTACACAACTTCCTCCAAGATGGTTTCAAGCTCATGACCAAAAACCAAATCATTAACAACAATATCTTTGGCAACAAAAGCCTCCTTAGGTGTAAACCAACTCTAGTTAGCCCAAAACAACCTTGGCAACCAAGACTTTTATTCTGAACCTGAACTATCTTGCTAACTACTGCTATCCTGTAAGCCAAGGGTAAGAAAGTGTAATAAGGACAGCAGCTCCTCTAAGTGAAAAGCAGACTGGCCGTTTGTTAGGAATGGCAGGGCCACATTATCACCATGTGACACAATTATAAAAAAAATATTAATAAAATACAGGCATGTGGGCCTCACATCCCAGGGCTCCAGTTACAGACTTTCTGTGGGTTATGTATGCACTGGAGCAAAATGCTAAACATGGGAGGAGAAGGAATCACACCACAAGAGAATTTTAAGAACCGGTTAACACATTTTTGACAGGCAGCTGTCTAGGTATGACTGATCCTGCCTGCCTTTGGTCTCATCAGTAGATGAGGAGGCTTATTGTAAAAGCATCGGTTAAAGCACTAGCACTTTCAGGTAATTGAATTTTAAAAAATAATAATTTAGGGCAATAAATCACTTTAGATCTAGAGTGATAATTTCTTATTTGTCTTAAACATATGAGCTCATATGAGTGTGAAATCTGATACTTCATAAATCACTACCTCTTGAGTGACATGAAAGACTGTTGACCACATGATACTGTGCAAGTAAACAACACTGCGGTGAAATCCAGCACTTGGATGGAAACATTTTGTACTTTCCTACATTTCATAAACATACTCTGTTAAAGAATTTGAGCAATAAAAATATCAAGTTACTGCCATCTTATACTGTTCAAAATAAATGACTGAATGACAAGTGTCTGTTCAACCTTTAGCAGAAAAAAGCATGATTTGCAGAGGTACTAGTTTTCAGAGCTACATTTTCTAAAATCAAACTTGCAGATTTGGGAGGGTTTGGGGGGTTCTGTGAAGGGCTTTTTGGCTGTTTTTTCGTTTAAAACAAATACAGCAAATGAAGACAAGTTTTGCTTCATCTCCTGTTAGTATCACGGCATGAAAAGATCCATCTTTTTCCATGATGTTCACATGTCCTACAAAACTTTCAAAAGACAGACAGACAAGTCAATCAGGCTGCTACAGATGAAGATACTTTTTGATCCCTCAGGAAAGGGCAATAAGATCTCAAACAGGTTGACTGACATCCTCCTCCCCACATCTTCTCTCAAAGAACTAAATTTTCTGTGTTTTCTTCTACCCTGATCCCATCCACCCTGAAAAATACAGAAAGTGATCTAGGAAAGGCAATGGAAACACAATACTGCCCCAGAAAAGGGAGCAGGGAGCAAGGGACGAGAACCTGAAGAGCAAGATCAGTTGTTGGGCAGGATGACAGTTTTGGCAATGACAACCTCCTGAAACAGGGATGAAAACCATATTCAAGACTGTAATGGTAGATGACACCAGCTGTTATATGCACAGAATAGATGGGAAATGAACGTCAGAAAATTTGGAAGGATATAAGTCCATTCAGCAGCAGCACCACTGCAGTGACACTGGCAAGCTGTTTTACCTAAACATCATCTTACAGTTCAACTTAGACACTGACTTCATACAATGTTTTACAGCAAATCTTTAAGACCTGATTGTTTCAATCTTTAAAATTAGAAAGAATTTTCTCAAAACTTCTGCAAAGACAGCAAGTCAGGTCACATGCTTAAAACCTGTTCCCTCAAAAGCCAAAACACAACTTCTCGTGCCTCAGGCCAGTGTTCAAGCTCAGTAGGGTAAAACCAGGCCTAAGGTTATATTTGCCCAGCTGAGAGCAAACAGACCCAGGTTTGTCTGTCTAGGGCTCAATTCAGAAGAATCCATGTTACTGCAATGCTTGCACACTCTGCCTGCCAGCAGTTTTGTTTTTGCAGAGGTATGTGACTAACAGAGCCTCCAAACCGGTATGGTCTTTTAGCCTGAGAGCACAGGGCAGCTGAAGACATCTTCACCCCCTGTCTGAAGACATTCCCTCATGCCCAGAAGTAAAAGGGTTCTTGAAAGCCATCAGGAAAGTCAGACAAAAGCTATGAGTAGAAACTGGTAACAGACAGTCGAAGACTAATTTTTATGACCAGAGACACAAGACACCTGTTGTCAAAGCTCCAAAGTCAATGCTGGTTTTGCACCCTGAGGCACCACCAGGCTCTTTGAAAGCTGTTAACACTGTTTTTTAAAAATATGTCTAACTGGAAAAGATGAAAGAACCAGCAAGATCTAAAAGATACCAGGTTGAAGATCTATTAGTGTCATTATCACCAGCTCCACTGTCTGTCTGCAGGTGTAATGGCGGGGAGGAGGAGAGGGGGCAGAACACCCTTTCTTTTTAAAGGGGTGGGCAGGAAATGAAGATACTGTTCTAAGGCTTTTAGGCAGAGTTCTTTTAAAAGTAAAAAGGATAAATACTTCAAGAACACAGGGTGTAAGTCAAAAGCTTAAATTCATTCCCTTGCCCAGTCTGTTCTGTTCAATGCCACAGCACAACAGATGGGTTCAGAGATCACCTCTCAGTCACCTTTTGTGTCCGTCTTCAACCAACCCAGCCAGCCCTCACAACTCACCAGAATACACAGCAGCTCAGATGCCAAGAGTAAGGTCTTAGCAACAGTTAGCTATCTTATCTTCCTCTGACAGCTAGTAAACTTTACTGTTCAGTTAGTAAATCATTGAATTTAAAAACTGGTTTTGTTTTACTAGTGTGGTAAGAGATCATACAAGTGCTGCACTGACTTCTATTCAATTTACATTATTTATGAACTAGACACATACCCACTCAAATCTGGTTTTAACATTCAAAGGAGTACTAAGATGTTCAATACCCAATAGTCACATAAGGACAGAAGACAAAAGTCATCATATTTATGCAGGAAAGCTAAGAGCACAATAGTAAGAAACATTTAACTCACCCATGACAGTTCCATGCCAGGGACATTATAGTACAAACATATCCATTAATTTATCTCCATGGAGTTTTCAGCTAATGGAAAAGTTATTTCAGAATTAAAGCTTTTAGTGACAGAAAAACTTGCAGTGTACATTCACCTACATGCTGCAGGTTATGCACTTACTCCAAGTAGCACAGGAAAGTTCTGAGAAGTGAACCTATGGGAATACTCAGGTTGAGAGCAAAACAAGGACTGATTTCCTTCTGAAGTTGATGCAAAGCACACTAATCAAGACAAGTTACTTCATTAAAATGCGCAGGAGAGAAAATACATAACCTTTTAAAAGGTTCATGACATTACTTTTATGAATTTTCTTCTCAGTTCTCCTAATTATTTCTTGCATCTTTTTCCCTTTTATATCTTCACTGACATAACTTAGGAAGTTCCACTTTATACTACTCTATTCCATCTGTTTTAAGTGATGTCCTATGAAAATTACATAGAAGGCAACTGTCTGAAGAATTTACTCATGAAGGGCAAACATCAAGAAGCTTTTAAAGCTCTAAGTGGACTTATTCTACGAAATCCAAATTTGAAAATAAGATTTAACCAACTGAAATCCAGGGTAAAGAAATGCAGTTCTCATGAAAATTTTCATGTAAGCTAATCAGTAGGTTATATCATTAAGCATGAAAATTGTGTCCTCTATATTCAGCTAACATTAATGCGACCAGTATTTTACTTTTTAAGTAACTAAAAGTCAGAACACTTGTACTCACAAGTTACAATTAGTACATTTTATCCTTCCAGGTTCAAAGCTGCACTAAGCAGTGTTTCTTAAATTTAATATGGTTCGGCCATAATGTAGTCTGCTCACTGCTGAAATAAGGCTGTGAGCCTAGAATTAAGATTGTTTCATTCTATTCCACCACCCTCCTTTCAAGAGAAAATTAAAGTCTGTTTCAAATAAGTTGCTTGCCCACTTCCACTGTGCATTTGTTAACACTTCGAATCAAACTGAACTTTAATGCTATAGTTTGGAGAGTTGGTACAAATAATGCCAGCCATGTTTCACACATTTGACTTGTTCTCCATGGGCATACTGCAGCTATTTAGTTTATTTTTATTTATATACTAAACAACTACATGTTTAGCGACACCAAGAGGGCTAAGGAAACATAAAATAGCACCAGAAAGCTGCAGTTAGCCCAGGTACATTGCTGCTGTTTGGAGAGTACCAACAATACACTGCTGCCTTCAGCTACCTGAAAGGAACACACAGGTTCTCTGAGGTGCAGGCTGGTGGGACAGGAGGCAAGAGACTGAAGTTGCAAGAAGAGACTTCCAATTAGATATTATGGAAAAGTTGCACAATTACAGTAATCAAACATTGTAACAAGTTACCCAAAGAGACCAGAAGTGTTTTTCCAAAACTCAACTGTACAAATCCTGCGCAAGTTGACGCAAGTTGGTTCTGCAATGGGTTGGGCCAGATGACTTCCACAAGTTCCTTCCAACACAAAATTACTTTGATTTTGCAACATTTGCCCAATGCCCACTTCGTAGATGAACTGATAGTAGTGGGGAAGGATGCAGCCTTCAATTTAATCTGACGTGGCATGCAAGACCTTGTTCAAAAGTCTTAAGATTTTGCCAAAGACCCTCTCTAACAGGCCCAATAGCATACCAAAACTCCACATCCCTGCCAGAGCAACAAGAACTCCATCACAGCTGTGTTCACCTTCAAAAGAAGATGGTAAAATAGAAGTCAGAATGCTAAAGAGATACACAGCTGGCACGAAGAAGGATCAGCTCCTTACAGGCAGCATACAGAGAAAGTAAAGACGCTATATGGATATACCAGGTAGTAAGAAATGCTTGAAACAGCAAAGGAAACAAGCAGAACTATGAGAATACTGGAAACAAGAAGGCAGCTTTCAGAAGAAGGTAGGAAGAACATTCAGCTCTTACTCACTGGAATAGGCTGGCCAGTGCTGTTTCACAGATAGCTGTGCCCTTTGTTACATCTACTCATAAATGACCTGAAAGTTGGCTCACGAAATTTAAGTTGGCCATCATTACTACAACCACAAACATTTGCAGAAGGACTTTACAAGACTGAATGACTAGACAATAAACTTGCAAATTAAACTCAGCAGAAGTAGGCAACACATGCACGAATACAATACTATGAACTAACACATTCTGAGCTCATTAATGATGAAAGAGTAAGATACTGGGGGTGACAATATATAGTTCATGCTATGAAGAAAAGGAAGTGAACACAAAACAGTGTACCACTAAAAATCTAGAGTACATTCACACCTTGACTTCTGTGTGAGGCTTTGCCCTGCCTCCCATTCTCTCCTCCTCATATCACCAAATTGGGAGGAATAAAAGGTCTGAAAGTCTGTCCTCTTCCAGTTCAATTTGTTATTAGGGTTGCATTGCAGATAATCAGACTGTGGCAATTTACAGCCTGATGCAGTGCAAGTTGTAAACTCTTGAGTGCAACACAAATACATGTAGAGACAGCTAATGGTACAACACTGGAGTAATATTGGGGAGCCATGTAGGGTAGAAGATGCCAATCCTAATGAAAACTCCTTCATACTTTATCCCAGAAATGGTCCCAGATTAGCCTATTCTCTGCACTGTGTCCAATCCAGTGAGCATATTAATAATTAAGCAGCCACAAACTATCAGGTCTAGTAGTTCAGCTTGTTCCCCATTCCAGTTTTACTTAGCAGCACAGATTCCAAACTTATGTATCAACCCTGGTTTTAATACTCTAACACTCTGGGATAGCTGTGTTTGGCTACAGCACTCCCTCACAGTCAGAATAGTCACCCCATATGTCATACTCCCTGCCTTCATCAGGTACCTGGAGAGGAAAAAACACATTTTAGACCCAGCTCTAGAATGTGTAGTGTTCCCTAACACATAATCTGTCCCCCAGAAATCTCCTGCCAACTTTCACCTCACATTCATCTAACAGTTACAGTCATTATACATGGAGGTCAGCAATTCCCTCTCAGCTTAGCTGCCAGCCTCTCCCCCCATAACTCAGAATAAACTTGCAAGGACTGTAGTGTAGGAAATTCTGCACAGAGGCATGATCTCCCACGTCAGGATACCAGGCTAGAAAGAACTTTAACAAGCACGACAGTATCCTTATGGGGTTAGGATATTGAACTCTCCAGTGCCCACCCACTGTGCAGCACAGCTTTTGATCATCTTTCTAAACTGCTTGCTAGGAGTTGGCAAATCTTTGCTTACCTGAATGAAAGTAGCACCCTCTACTGCTGCCTTCAGGTCTGTACAAACGCTAATGAGAGCCAACTGCTGATCCGCACTCAAAGCTCCTTTCAGGAATCCCGACTTCTCCATCTCTTTCATTTGTTTGCTGACAGAAACAACATAGACACATTTAAACACTTTTATCATTGTTAACCCACCATAAATTTTTGGAAAAACCTTCTTTACAAACCATGTAGTATACTATTTGTCATGCCACTGCACACATCTATATTCAAAAATACAAAGGTTAATTTCAGTCATTTCTCCTTCCTCCCCCATCTTATCAGAGGTTTTTCTTCTCTGCAAGCACAGACAGATCTAAGATCTATTCCCACTTCAGACTGTCACCACTTCAAACATGTTTTAACTGGTGCACAATCAGCAAGAGTTTTTTTCTGCTCATATTTAATGGGAAGCAAGGTCCCTTTAATACACTTTATCTAATTTTACAAAAAAGCTCTTTTGTTACGAAGCCTCGCTGTAGGAACAGCTCTTTACCAGTATACAGATAAATAAATACATTTGATGCAGCCAAGAGTCCTTCCTAAAAACCCCATGCCACCACATTTTGGGGTTTTTTTAATGCCTACAGAACAAGTGTCAAAAATTAAGGTAGTTACTAAATTTGAAATGAATGCTCAAGTACACACCATGGTTGGGACTGGACATGCCACTTTCTCAGAAAAGGTCTCTATAGTTTGAAGCCCTTGAACAACCAGAACAAGCAAGCCACTTTTCAAAACCATTATAAGCCACTTAGAGGAACAATGGCCACAGAAATCAGGTGGCATTAAACTGTCTGATCATGATCAACCTAAAGCTCTTTGATGTAATCCTTATCATGGTTAAATCTGTTCAGTTTTCATCAGTTTCATCAAGCCAGAACTCCTCTGAGCCTTTGGTTATTAGCCAGCAAAGGCTGTTCATCCTCATGAAGACATCAGGAAGTTGAGCTAATGAGTAGCAGCAGGAAAAAAAAATCCTTTATTCTTCCTACTAACTTAATTAATGACACAGCAAATGGATGGCTGAAAAGCACAGATTTCTACTTATTAAGCAATCTATGGCAAGAAATAGGAAACAGGAATCTTCAGCTCCCTTTCCCAAGCTCATAGGGAATATATACCCCAGCGTGCTGGGCAGAAACTTTATCCAACACTTTCTAGCACTAAAGGTGCCCTAAGATAGCATGTCCAAACTTCCAGCTCCCTCACACTCTGTGAAGCACAAGATAAGTAATTCAAAAGATCTTATCTATCCATTCATTAGAAGTTCATTTCCCAGGTGCTCTTGCCCAAATCCAGCATACTCTTGCTCACATGCTATATATATTGCTTAAAAAAACCCCAAACCAAACCAGAAACACACACAAAAAAAGTTACATTTGAAGAGATCATATCAGAATTACTTCCTTCTTTCTTTGTTCACGCTCATTGCAATACTACATTTGTCTCATCTTCCCAGGTTCCCCAAAATGACAGTGATTGGTGACTGAGGGATTTAAAAAAGCTAGAGTCATAGACTAAGAGATCCAGCTTCTATTTTTCTTCCCCAAGCTCTCACAGAAGCTTGCAGCACCCATCTCCTGTTTCATATCTTTCCTTCTCTGTCAGTGCCAACCATCCTGCATTTCTGCTTTTCTGTTGTAAACCATTAACAATACATTGTGCACACCATTTCTTAGTTAACCTTCAAAACTATCCTCTTCATCTTTGGAACTTGAGGCTGGATTGAGTTTTTTTTTACTCCTAAACAAAAAATGTTCCTGTTATCATAACCAATCTTCATGTTAGCCATGTATTTAAATCAGTTAAAGCATAGAGTAGGGATTATGTGTATTACTTCAATTTTGGCCTTCCCTCCTGGGAAATTTTCATCTTTCACACCCTTTGCCAATCTACTTATTGACACCCTGGTTGTTTTGTTCCACAAACAAATTTTAAGTCTTTTACACACTAAACCATCTCTATATTCCCCTGGGGTATTAGATTGCTACAGAATTATGGGAAACCAGCGTTCCCTGATACTTATCATACATTAAGGCACAAAGGTTTGTACATACAGCAGTGCACCACTGACCTCTACTGGATGACTTTTTAATGACGGCAGCCTAAATTTTTAGGGGCTCATCCCTCTGATGACCCCAGACTGAGGGGGTCATTGCAGCCATGTCCATAGCACACAGGGCTTCACTCTGCAGCTGTATTGTTTGTGCAGCTCAGAGAGTTTCACTCAATACCTGTAAGATCTTTGAAGAATGAAGAATTCACATCCTTAAGAAAATACTACTTCCTTTTTGAGCTTCATCTACCTCCTGAGTTTTACTGTTGTACCTGTCTGCCCACGTCAATGCTATTCTGGAAACTGGGCTAGTATTTGCTTCAGGATAAGGCATCCAATCAATGGGAACACTTCCAATCACATAAAATGCCTGGAATGCTCCTGGTTACAAATCCTGCTCTAAAAGTCTTTACAGAAGGACCCTGAAAGCAATGCTAACACTTAACTCATCTTGTTCACACCCCACTTCCCTCACCTTTATCCACAGCTACTATTGGGCAGTTGTAGTATTCGGCACACACTGTTGCAACAAGCAAATACGTACTAGAATTAAGACCACTTAATCACAACCATATTGCCCACACTAACAAGAAGGGAAGGAAGAAATCACCAATCCTGTTCTTCACAAATTCAGCCAGCCACTGTTGCCCAAAGATGAGAACCATTCGCCAGTCATAGCACTACCACTACTGCTGTCTGCTAAATGAGAGGGTAGTTGGCATGGGAAAACAAACCAACAAACCAAAACATCACTGGTCCCACATATTTAGCCTGAGACAGAACAGACCAAGTAGGTTTTTGCCAAACTTGAAAGCTTTCAGGAAAGGAGATACCACCAACTCCTTGGACAACCTGTTACTCTGCATACCAGGCAAATGTGAGCACCGCAACTGTTCTCAAAACACAGCTTTAGTAACCACACAAATCACTCTTACTGAAATCAGATGTTCCAGCTGCCCAGGGGGCTGGCTACCATGCAGGAATGAGGTGAAAAGACAACATTTCCTTTTGGAGATGTTTTCACCTCTGGAACAGTCAGACAGAACATATGTAAAGATGGAATCTATCCCCTTCCAAAACCTATCAATATGTTCTCTAGTTAGTTCTGCAAATGAAGCAGTTTTGCCTAGTTAATTGCACTTTTCGGGGTGGTGGGTAGGCAGAGATAAAATCAAAAGGTAGAATCAAACTTCTGATTTAGCGCAAGCGTGATGCGCCAGCATCAGGCACTCAGTATCAAACCATGTTCTGAAAAGAATCATCTAGTTAGAAGTTCTCCCCTCAAAGGAGACATATAAAACTATCAAGGAAGACCTAAGCCAAGCTGCATTTTGCTCTTGATATATATTTATACAGTACCAATACAACACAGCAATACATAAGACAGACTGGAAGACCAAGCCAGTAAGCCTGGTGATTAATTAATCTTTATCAGCACTGTAATTATGTTTAAAACAATAGCACAGTAACTACTTGAAAAAGTTTACATATTACAAGAATCATAAATTTATTTTTGGCAGAGGGGCATGCACTAAAGCATTTCTGCATCCCATGTTTTAGGACGACTTTCAGGAATAGGATACTACTTGTTTTTCTAATTCTCATTATTTCAAAATTTATCAATCTTGCATTCAAACTAGAATCACACTGATGCAGAAAAAACCATGCTGGATATGAAAAATTGCATTTCCCAAGGCAGGCTACTACAGCATGCAGTCAGCAGGTCCAGTGTGGTATAAGGGTGTTTATTAGTTTGTTTCTTCAACAGAACAGAAGGTTGTTCCATTACAGCAGACACTGGTTTACCACACCACTGGAACATCCCGTTCAATGCAATTCCAGTCACTTCATGTGCCCGGGCACTGACTGCTACGTGCTGCTCAACAGGTAGCTGAGTAGTAAATCCATAACACCATGTTAGGTCTTAGGAAACACACTCTTCTTTCTGCTTCTGGTCTACTGATACTGTGGTAACCTGACACATATTTTCACTTGTTTCAGTAGATCCAAATTCCACGCTTTAATCTTATTTTTTACCCATAACCAAGTGTTTCGAGTAAATTTACAGAGTACATTTCAGATTTTCCACACAGATATGTGCAGGCTTTCACGATGATTTTATGTCCATCTCAGACTCGTTCCAGTCCTCTTGCAGGATTACACACCCTTGCCCACCTGCTGTTTTGTGAGAGTTGAATTCATTACGTTAAGGAACCCTGAGATGTTCTGAATTTGTACAAAAGGCAATGAGTTATGGGTCAACACACTAAAAGGCAAAGATGTAAAATAGTTAAGTGTCATTTCTGCCACCAAAAAAGTATCATCTCCTTTTAGAAGTAAAGGGAATATTGCTTACTACTCAAATCCCACTTTTCTTTTGTTTGGAAAAGGAAAACTACAAATAGTCATCTGTGCACTCCAGTTTCTCCTTAGTAAGTAGTATCTCCATACACCAGAAGTTTGTGGACAGAAGAGTAGAATGGAATAAATACGTTCCAATACTAAAACAAAATAAACCACAAAACCCCTAAGCCTAAAAACTTCCCTAAAAGTATTTGCTATTTGGAGGGAAAAGGGAAAGCAAATGACATCAGGTCCAGAGAACCAGTCACCAGCTGGCTCTGTCAGACAGCTCCAGTAGACATTCCCTTGCTGCTCTCCTGTGAGCACACATTATATACTCCAGCTCTTACACAAGCATCACTTCAGTAACTCATTGTGATTTACTGTAGGTTGTGTGCTATGAAATGAGTGAAAAGAAGTTTGATCATATTTTGATAAATACAATCATCAGAATAGCGGTTGAAGAAACAGCGTAGCACGTAATCTTGTCACAAAAACTATGTTTTCCTGAAACTAGGCTTTTTAACTAGAGTGTTACAACAGCCAAAATACACAAGTTAATTATAAGTTAAGAACATCTTATGTAAAAGGCACAACCTGCCTTGAACTCAAATGAACTTGCCTTGAACTTATCAAAGACTTGGATGAAGGGGCAGATGCCTCCTCAGCAAGTTCACTGATGACACAAAGTTGGGAGAAGTGGCTGATACCCCAGAGAGCCCTTCAGAAGGACCTCAACACGTTGGAGAGATGGGCGGAGAGGAACTGTCTGAAATTCAACAAAGGCAAATGCGGGGTCCTGTACCTGGGGAGGAACAACCCCAGGCACCAGCACAGGCTGGGGGTGACCTGCTGGAAAGCAGCTCTGTGGAGAAGGAACTGGGGTGCTGGTGGACAACAAGCTGTCCCTGAGCCAGCAGTGTCCTTGTGGCCAAGGCAGCCAGTGGGATGCATTAGGAAGAGCATTGCCAGCAGGTCGAGGGAGGAGATCCTGCTCCTCTACTCTGCCCTGGTGAGGCACATCTGGAGTGCTGGGCCCAGTGCTGGGCTCCTCAGTACAAGAAAGACACGGAGCTCCTGGAGGGAGTCCAGCAGAGGGCTACAAAGATGATTGAGGTACTGGAGCATCTCTCCTACAAGGAAAGGCTGATGGAGTTGGGCCTGTTCAGCCTCAAGAAGAGACAACACAGGGGACCTCAACAATGTCTATAAATATCTGAAAGGGGGGTGCCAAGAAACGGATCCAGGCTCTTCTCAGCGGTGCCAAGCAATAGGACAAGAGGCAACAGGCAGAAACCGGAATACAGGAAGTTCCACCTGAACACGAGGAAGGACTTCTTCACTGCGAGGGTAACTAAACACTGGAACAGCTTGCACAGAAAGGTTGTAGGGTCTCTTTCCTGGAGCTGTTCAAAAGCTGTATGGATGTAACGAGCTCTAGGAAACCCTGCTTGAGCAGGGAGGTTGGACTAGATGACCTCCAGTGTTCCCTTCCAGCATTATCCATTTGGTGATTCTGTGAACTCCTACAGGAGAACACATGCAGGCACAAGACAGTACAGACCCACTCAAATAGCACTCTATCCTATTACACATGACATTCTCTGCTCCATGTTTTCAAGCTGAAAACCTTGAAAGGCTAAAATCCTCATTTGCTATTAGAAAAAGAAAAAATTTGGGGCAAGCGTTGGCTTTAGTAATGAACACCACAAAACTGCCACCTAATAATCCAGAATCTCATCGTGGCCACCACTATGACAGCAACTCTGAAAAAAACCAAAAGTTTGTGTCATCTAGGTGATGCAACAGAGATGTTTGGTTTAACATCTACCTGGAAAGAAAAAAAGAAAGGAGATAGATTTTCCCATTCTTTTGTTATCAAGGCTTTTCCAGCAAATCTCACTAGACATCACATGCTGTTTAACTTCTGAATTCTAACAACTGAACTGACCTACAAGGGGTTCCTGAAGTCACTCCTGTTTGCTTTAAGCCTTGTTACAGTAAGCAATTAATATGCAACACATCACAACCTTTTTTCAGGTGCACCTTACACCCCATACAGCTGACACACAAGCTTCAATATGTCACTCCAAGACATCATGAAGGAAGAGCTGATGCATTTGGGTTGATGTTAATCATGAAGTCATCTGAAGTTCAGCATTAAATGCCGATACAGCAACATAAGGTTGTGCACAGAACCACTTTATAAATGCACTTTCACCTTCTCTCACAGGCAGATAAAAGCTGTATTTCCAGACCCAGTAAGAAGAGGGTGCATAGGACCAAGCAGACATGTTCCTCCTAACACAAGAACTAGGGGTCAATTAAAGCAACTGAGGAGCCAGGTTCAAAACAAACACAAGGGAATGGCTCTTCACGCAGCAAGCAGTAAACCCACAGAACACAAAGTCCTTTGGCAAGGAGGCCACAGAAGGATTTATATCAGTTCATGGGAAGGTTAGAGAAATACTTGGAAGAAATCCAGTTAAGAGTGACTGAACAGATAATTAACTTGTAGGCTCTGAATGTTGGGGGAGGGGAGCAGACAGGCAAGACTTGAACTTGTAGCTCTCGTAGTGTGAAAAGCACAAGGCTTTAGCCACAGTGCCATGGGAACAAAGAGGGCTGGAGGCCTGCTGGCCTCAACCAGTGCGAGTGATGTCACATTCACACCCTCAAACTGGCACTCCTTCTAAAGATGCTTCCCACTTCAACTATAACTGATCAATGACACTAGCAACCTGTTCTTCTAGGACTCAAAAATACCACTTTTACAGTTTAAAATCTAGTTATAAAATACTAATCATTGTAGCACGGCTTCTCAGCAATCCATCTTAGCCTACCTCCACTCTGAAAGTCTTTGTTGCCTTTCTGTGCAAAAACTCCTATGTTCATATATTTTAAAGCTAGCCTATAAATAACCTAATGGTGGTAAGCATTATTTTTAAAAATTGAATTTAAACTTAAGCTCTTGAATAACTTAAAAATTAAATTTCTCTTCGGAAGTGTCAGTGACACTTGGAAGCACAGTCCTTCTGACTTTAACAGGACCTGTACTTCTAAGTTAAAGCCTTCTTCAAAGCCTAAAATCTATGCTCCCTGAAATAACAAGATATGGCTATTCATTCATAGTTACAAAAATCCCACAGTTTCATTCCAACCCCAGTTATTTCAAGTCAGGTTACCTACCGAATGTTTTCCAGTGCACTTGTTAGCTGCTGTTGTGCAATATCATAAAGTTTCACTTTGAAGCCTCCAGCAGCAAACACCATGGCCCAGCTGCGACCAATGAGTCCACTAAAAAGAAAAAAAAATAAATATCAGCCAATTAATAAACCAGCATTTAAGAAGGGGAAGGAGGTCTTGAAAGCATTGCAAAAATGAAAAGAGAGCTTGGACTCTTCGATATTTGATAAAAAGATCAGCTACATATTGATGAGAAAAAAATCTCTCTAACAGAGAAATACCCTTTGCTGGCTTCTCTGAAAGCAGCTGCTCTGAAAGCTGGAAGGAGAATAATGGGGAAGAAAAAACCCAAACCAAAACAAAAAGGAGAGCAGGATTCAAATAGGAGGAACCACGACTTTGGGACACTGGACTCAATCACCAACAGTTTTGTCAGCCACAATCTTAACCTGGAGTTGGTTAATGGATTTATATTAAAGAGATAGAAAAAAATAAAAAAAGAATTATTTGTTCGGTTCATAGTCTGAAGACAGGCAGCAGTCCACTGGTCCAAGGGTGCAGGATCCTGCTTCAGAGATGATCAGAAAACCCAAGGCTCAGTTACTGAAATCACAGGTCCTCAGCAACTCAGAAAGTATCACAAGCACATGAACAGGGAAAAAAAATCTTAACTGAGCATGGGTTTGATATTATTTTTCCATCTAGCCACCTCTAGCACCACCTTTATTTTTAGATGAAGCACTTTATCATGCTGGATACACACAGGAACAGTCTGCCTACATCTTCTGGTGAAATCATATTACGGAGCAATACATAGAAGAAATCTGTAGTAACTGACAATTTTATTACACCTTTTAAAGCAATGCAAGTTTTAATTTTGTTAGATGTGTAGCAGGCAGCAGCCTTTTCAAATGGAAGCACCAAGGCACAGTGTCACAAGCTTAAGTAGCCTGAAATCACAAAAAAATTAGGAAAAAAAAATCCGTAACAGAGACATCCATATCCACGACTCTTGCAGCGGGGGTTTTGATAATTACACGCATTTCTTGTCACTTCCAAGATCACTGTACTTGCAGCATTAAACTTTAGTGATCTCTGGCAACTGAAAAATTCAAGGCCATTAGGGCATCAATGAAAGATTAGAAGGGGAGCAAAAGTCAGAGATAAAGTAATAGGGCAGACGAGAAAAGAAGGAAGAAAAAACAGGAACATGTTCAGCCTTTGGTTTAACTATATTTTTAAAAGGGATCAAAACAGGAAGTTTCAGGAAATAGCAGGAATCAGTGGAAATAACTGGCACAAAAAAACCACATGAAGCTGTGCATTTAGTGCTGTTAAGCAGACAGTAAGGTCTCACTCAAAACCTACCATTTAAAAGTAAAAATACAAAGCTTCTCTGTAGTAAGCCCAGACTTCATCAATTCTGAGGCAAGCAACAGAACAAACTTGCAGAATAGGCATGGTCAAGGTTTGTTAGCTACTGTAGCCTCCTGGCTAATGCGTATTTATAACATAAAAGCATTTGAATCACTTAAACCTGACACCAGCATATCTGAGCTACCAGGATCTTTATAAACTGGCATAATCGCTCTACACTGCACTTTTAAATTAAATTTCCTTAAAGCACAAAAAAAATTTCTTTCACTTTAATACAGGTTTTCAGGATTGTGGGTTTTTTTCTTTTGAACCACAGAGCATACAAAGTAAGTCGATGGTAGGTATCAGACCTGCACTGTAACTCCATTGTACACAACAGCATCATTACCACCTGGTGTTAGCATATGTGATTCCAAGACAGTGCTTTTTGACATTTTAAGTACTGTCCTTTTGGGCCAAGTGATAGACAAAGTATTAACAACCAGATCTGCTCACACAGCTTCTGCAGGTACTACCAAAACCAGGTTTAGTGCCACAGGAGCCACAGCAGGCAGGAGCCCAACTCTCCTGACCCTTCACACACACCCACGGTGAATAAAACTTCCGTGACTGCCAACAGCAGGAGCCAGTATGGGCAGTGCCACACAGCAGCACCGAGACTCCCATCCTGAAGCTTCAAGTGGTTTCACTAATAAAGTTTGCTGCAGCCCACACTTGTAGCACCAAGGTACAGTGGTGCAGAGGGGACTGTTACTGTCTGGCACGTATTTTCTCTCCCCTCCAGACTCCTGTTCGAGTAAAGAACTTTAGGATCAGCTCAATGAGAGAATGAAACAATGCCAGAATGAAACACAAGCCAGAAATACTGCCGACTTTTGTGGCAAGTAAATACTACTTCAGGAGTGTCTAAGACTACCTTAGGACTTTCTTGACATAGTTGACAAAGAGGATGTTAAGCTGTGCTTGGATTTCTCCACTCCTCTTGCACTTACACACACACAAGGCATTGCAATGAAAAAGGGCAGCAGTCTTTCAACCTAAAGAGTGACTTACTTCGGTAAAGATGTTTGTTTGCTGTTTGTTTTTAAAGTACCACTGAGCTGTCAAGGGCTTAAGCAAAGGCATTCTAAAGAGCCAAGCAGGTGCATCCCCCCCGCTTCCCGAGATCCAGCAGCAGCACGCCCCCGCAGCTGGGCAAAACCCACCATCTCCCTGACACATCAAACGGCTGCAGCAGTGGAGACAGCTGAGGCAGGGCCATACCCGACACTGAGTCCCCAAACCCCCTTCCCTGCAGGCCGGGCCGAGCCGGGAGACAGCACCCGAGACCCTTCGCACGCCGCGGGTATCCGTCCCCCAGG
>VWZT01010105.1:0-10276 GCA_013397055.1 Pachycephala philippinensis
CCGAGGGTGCTCTGGCCGGCAGCCGGTGCGGGAGAGTCCCCGACGCCGGCACCGTTCGAGATGCTTCCGCGTTCTGCCGAGGCCGGGTACCTGGTGGCCAAGGTGGTGGCGGTGGACGCGGACGCGGGNGGGCTGCACAGCGGCGAGGTGCGCACGGCGCGCGCCGTGTCCGAGAGGGACGCGGCCAAGCAGCGCGTGGTGGCCGTGGTGAAGGACCACGGGCAGCCGGCGCTGTCGGCCACGGCCACGCTGCACGTGGTGCTGGCCGAGAGCTTGCAGGAGGCGCTGCCGGAGCTGAGCGACAGAGACGCTGTTTCCGAGCTGACGTCTGATCTGAACCTCATTCTTGTTGTGTCACTCTCCGTCGTGTCCTTGTTATTCGTTTCCACGGTCATTTTTGTTTTTTTCTTTAAATGGCGACGGTCGAAGAGCCCTCCCATTTTTATAACTTCTGATAAGGAACTGTATTCCACTTTGGGCTCAAAAGCACCGTACAACTACTGCAGCAGCACGCTGTCCTTGCCCTACTCCTACGAGGTGTGTTTAGCCTCCGAGTCGGGGCAGAAGGACTTCACGTTCCTGAGACCAGGGACGGCAGCCGTGTCTGCCCGTCTCCTGTCCGGTGACCCGGGCTCAGGCACTCATTCCGGGAAGGACCCTCCTAGCCCCGGGAGCTCGGCAGAGGTGAGCTTCTGTCCCACCGTCCTTCTCTGTGGGTTTGTGTGAATCTTTTTTTCCTCTGTTGTGCTGTCGGTCATCCGTGGGCAACCGGCAAGGTCCCGGCGCACTGCTCAATAGCTCAGGGGCGTGGGGATGTGAGTGAGTGTGAGTGTATGTGAGATTTAGACTCATCCTTTTGCCTATCCTTTTGCCAAGTCTTTTCCGTAAGTTGCCGATTTTCCCCGAGGATCGACGCAATGTTGTCAGTACTTCTGTCTGTCCTGGAGAAGGACAGACAGGTGCGAGTTTCACTGAACCGGAGTGATGAGGTGGACTCGGGGTGGAGCGGGAATAAAAGTGTGGTTGATTTGGAAGCTGAGACAACCCTTTTGCCGTGGTCTAGTGACCTCTAATTGTCTCAGCCCAGTTTGGGCGCTTTCATGTGATAACGATGTGTGATCTCTCCCGGCGTGTTTACTCAGTGCGGGCAGCCACGCTGTAGCTCGCTCCTTTTCTGGCAAGCTCGGTTCTTGAGTGCTCAACCCCTTTAACATAAAGTCTTGTGTACACCCGTAATTTAACTTTCCCGCTCCGTCTGTAGAGCCGGAGCTGGTGCTTCAGTGTAGCTCCAAGCCTGGCATCGAGCAGAAGGAGCTTTTTGTTCCCTGCCGCCACCGGCTTCTCTGGAGCTTCAGCGGAGTCGGGAAAAATGCCGAAATGAGCGGCTCAGGCTGGGATTTGGCTTGAACCTGTCCCCGAAGGAATTCCTGGTGCAGGAGAAGGCGTCTTCCCCCTTAGCTGTCGTAGTTTTCCACTCCTCTCCCTCCAAACTATGCTTTCAGGCACTCTGAGGCGTCGTGTGCAATATTCAGGCTTCCCATCAAGGTGGAGGAGATGTAATGTCTCCAGATTAATCGAAATACTGTAGATGGAAATGTTCTGTCTTCCATGCCTTTCTCGAGGTCTCTTTTCTACTCATCTCTCCTCTGCTTGGCCATCCCACTACTGCTGGTATTGAAGGGACAAGATACTCTGGTACGGGTGGTGTGTGCACTCAAAGGAAGGGAAATCACTTGGGAACTGCGGTCCCTGAGTTGGAGAAATTGTTGTGTAAACCGCGTTTAGAAAAAACACGAAACGGGCAGTGGTTGAAGAAAAGGACTCAGAGTTTACAGTGGTTGGAAAAAGGATTCAGAATTTATTTCAAAGAAAATAAGTCTGAAGACTATTTCAAGATTTGTGTCGGAGAGAGCTGTGGGTATTCTTGGGTTTATATTATATGTAAGAAAGAAAGAAAGATAATTGGGATTTTGTTGTTTGTGAGAAAAGAGGTGCTTTGGGAACGTTAGATAACTGACATTGGATTTTATCAGTGTGAACCCTATACTTTTATCACAATCTGTGGACAGATGCGATAAATAGCGTGATATTAAGAAAGATTATCAAAGAATGATAAATAGCGCTGATAAAGATTATCTTTTGGCAACGATTAATCAGGAGAAAAGGAAATAGCTGAGCATGTAGATCAGACATTGTGCTGACTCTTTTGATATTGCCGAGTCTTCATGTAAGCGCAGAGATACTGCGTCTCTGGGTGGATCCCATGTGCTCACGGCAGCTTTTAGGATTGGGCGGGGTCAGGACACGCAGACAGAGTCGAGATTCCTCTCGCTCTGGCGAATGTCGTTGTCCTCGCTGGTGCAGGTGGTTTGCAGCCCCTACACAAAGAGCTCAGCCACCACAATTAGTGGGATAACAACCCACCGCAAGCTTCGGAGTCAGTTCTGCGAGGCTTTGAGAGCCTCCATAAGTGAATGAACGCGTGGGCGCTGATTTCCAGCCCGGTTTTTCCCACTCATCGCCGTCCCTTCCTTACCAGTCTCGGGTGTGGGATGACACCTGGGCGCTGTGTCACAGCCGGGTTTTCACAGGGTTCCTGGCGCTCCCTCATCAAGTTTCCTCATCCCCTTTCCATTACCCCGTGACAGCCGAGCAGTTGAGGGGGTGACAGACGACGAACGCCGAAATTTCGGTCATTTTATCTTTATGCGTGCGTGAAAAGTCGGAGAACCCGACGTAACACGAGTTGTTGACGACAGCAACAACAACCCAAAGGCAAGAAATGCCTGATTTCCCTGATTTCCGACCAGGCACTGCCGCTGGTGGGACCTGCCAGGCTGTTGCTGCGCGGGAACGGGATCTGTTCCCACCCCGGTGAACCTGCACCGCAGGTCGCAGAGCGTGATTTCCCCGAGTCTGGCTGATGGAAAAAGGGACCAGGGAGCAGTCTGGGAGATGGCGAGAGTAGGAGGGCGTATTAAACCGAGATTCATGCGGTTTGTCGGGGAAGATGCCTGCTGGGATAGTGGCGGCAGTGGGGATTCCGCAGGAGGGGCGAAGCTCCTGAAAATCCTGCGGCGGGAGCCACCCCGCGGCGAGACTTTGTGCTGCGGCCGGAGGAGCTGCTCGCAACTCGGCAGCACGAAATCTGTGTCGCTTTGCCGGTGATGCTGCTTTGGTGGCACACTGAGCGGCGACGCCGCGACGCCTTAAAAGGGGCTTCCTCCCAGGAAAGGGCTGGCTAAGTATTTGGGTGGGAGGACCGGCATCCTGGAGGTCCTGAGAGACACTGGGAGCTGGCGGATCGTGCCGGTGCTGGCTCTCCCTGGCACCCTGCGAACCCCGGACGGCCCTCCCCACTCATCCTCCCGCCCTCTCCACCTCTCCTTCTTATTCCCACTGCCGGGACACACACCCCAACACCCCGCGTCTCCGTGTCGCCCCTTTTGGCGTCACTATCCGCCAAATTTACACCTTCCTGCTGGCACACGCAGTCCCTGTGCCCGATCTGCCCTGCCTCTGCCAGCGCTCCCTCTTCCCGGCTGTCCTTATAGCGGGGAATCTCGCAGGGCTGTGCTCTCCCTTCAGGTTCTGCCCGCTCGAGCCCCGCTATCCTCCGGCCGAGGCGGCCGCGCTCCCTCCGGCGGGGCTCGGCGGCGGCGGGGCTCGGCACCCTGCGCTCTGTGCAGTTATTGGCCGGGACTCTGTGTGCCGCTGTCGGCCAATGATGGAGCGGGGGGGAACTGGCGGCCCGGCCCCGCTCGGAGCCGGGATGAGGCGCAGACGGTCTCAGAGAGACTCTGCGAGTGAGTCACCGCCGAGCCCGCCGAGCAATGCCCGGCTCCCCGCCGCCGCCGCCGCTTCCCGGGGCCGCTGGGCAGCGGCATGACGGGGCGAGCTGAGAGTTTCTAGCCGGGGCGGGGGGCGAAGCGGAGAGCGCGGCCGTCCTGTGCGATGAACGGCGTTGCTGCAAGGAGCCGCGGGGTGACGACGGGGCAGGTACTGAGCCTCTTGCTTTTGTTCGGCGTTTCCGACTGGGTTTCCGCCGCGATTCGCTATGCGATCCCCGAGGAGGCGCGGAGAGGCTCCGCGGTGGGGAATGTGGTAGCCGACCTGGCGCTGGACCTCGGGCGGCTGCCGGGACGCCGATTGCGGGTGGTGTCCGGCGGCAATAAGAAGTACTTCGGGGTGGATCTGACGAGCGGGGCGCTGCTGGTGAACGAGAGGATAGACCGGGAGGAGCTCTGCGGCGCGCTCTCTCCCTGCTCCCTCAGCTTTGAAATCGTGGTGGAAAACCCGCTCGAGCTGTACAGCGGCACCGTAGAGATCCAGGACATCAATGACAACGACCCGGTTTTTCCCAGCAGCCAGGCGAGGCTGGAAATCAGTGAGTCGGTGGCTGCCGGAGCGCGCTTCCCGCTAGAGAGCGCGCAAGATCCCGATGTGGGAATTAACTCTTTGCAGACCTACCAGCTCAGCGCCAACCCGAACTTTGCTCTCGACGTGCAGACGAGGGTGGATGGCAGCAAGTACGCGGAACTGGTGCTAGAGAAGGAGCTGGACAGGGAGGAGCAAAGGGAGCTGAATTTGGTCCTGACTGCGCTGGATGGAGGCAGCCCGCCACGGTCGGCCCATGTGCAGATCCACATTGACGTTGTAGATGCCAACGATAATGCCCCGGTCTTCAACCAGTCCACCTATAAGGCGAGTGTGAGGGAGAACACGCCCAGCGGTACCCTGGTCGCCAGGATCAGTGCTTACGATCTGGATGATGGGCCCAATGGAGACATCGTCTACTCCTTCAGCAGCCACACCCCCGCCAAGGTACGAGAACTCTTTGCTCTGGACTCAGCCACAGGGGAGTTGAGGGTCAAGGGACAGCTGGACTATGAGGAATCGAAGCTGTACGAGATCTACTTACAGGCTAAAGACAAGGGAGCTGTTCCTGGTGTGGCTCATTGCAAAGTGCTGGTGGAAGTCGTGGATGTGAATGACAATGCTCCAGAGGTGACAGTGACTTCTGTGTACAGCCCTGTGCCTGAAGATGCAGCCCCAGGGACGGTCGTAGCTCTGCTGAGTGTAACAGACTTGGACTCCCATGACAACGGCCTGGTGAACTGTTTTATTTCCCCTGGGATCCCCTTCATGCTCAGCTCCTCCCTCAAAAATTACTACACATTGAAAACAGAAGGAGCTCTGGACCGGGAAAAGGCAGCAGAATATAACATCACTATCACAGCCAAGGACTCGGGCTCACCACCCTTGTCTGCAGTGAAACACATCCTGGTGCAGGTGTCAGATGTCAATGACAACGCGCCCAAGTCATCCCAGGACTCCTATGATGTCTATGTTCTGGAGAACAACATGCCCGGCATCCCCATCCTTAATGTGAGCGCCACAGATCCGGACCTCGGGCGCAATGCCCACCTCTCCTATACCCTTTTGCAGGGTGACCCCACTTTTGGCCACCTCTTCTCCATCAACCGGGACAATGGCACCCTCTACCTGCTCACCTCCCTGGACCATGAGGACCAGGTGGAGTTCAGCATGATGGTGCAGGTCCAGGACGGCGGCTTTCCGCCTCTGGCCACTAATGTCTCGGTCAGTGTGTTTGTCACTGACCTCAATGACAATGCCCCCATGGTGCTGTACCCTCACCCCAACACCACCGCCACCTACACCGATGTGGTGGCACCGGGCACTCCTGCCGGGCACATGGTCACCAAGGTGGTGGCGGTGGATGCGGACGCAGGGTACAATGCCTGGATCTCCTACACCCTGTTGCAGGCCACCGACCCCAGCCTCTTCTCGGTCGGGCTGCACAATGGGGAGATCTTCACGGCCCGCCAGCTCCGCGAGGATGACGCTCCCGAGCACACCTTAGTCATCCTGCTGAAAGACCATGGGGAGCCCGTGCTGTCCACCAGTGCCACTATCTCCATCTCTGTGGCCGAGGTGGTCAAGGAGATGCTCACTGACCTCACCGATGTGGCGCCTGCCAACGATCCCAGGAGACATGTGACTTTCTATCTTATCCTGGCTGTGATTTTGGTGTCAGCAGCCTTCTTCATCACCATGTTGTCCGTGGGCATCTTCAAGTGCTACAAGTGGAGGCAGTCAAAGGAGCTGTACAACAGCTCCAGGAGTACCACGTACAGGACACCAGGGCCCTTCCACCACATTGATGCCGTGCGGGGTGGCTTCACGCCACCCAGCTTCTACCACCAGGTCTATCTCACCACGGACTCTCGCCAGAGTGATCTCCTGTGTAAAAAGCCCTTCACTTCCAGCCCCCTGGGGAGCCGCCAGGGCACCATAAGGAATGGTGAGCCAGGGCTGTACCACCAGATTGTGGGCACCGCCAGCCGGCTCCCCACACCTGCCGAGGTAATGTAGCTCCTTCCTTGGCATGTCCCAGCGCTGGGCAGAGCCACGGTTCGTTTGTCCCGTACGCGTGTGGTTGCGTGTTGGGGTTGGGAGGGATATCCAGTAGCGCCACGCCCCTAAAGAGTTCAGCTACAGCTGAACAGGTGTTCTTTGGAGTCAAATGAGCCATCCTGAGGGTTGATGACTTTTGCAGCGTGGTGAGCAGGACCGAGTGAGTCAGTTTGTTCACGTTGGCAAACATACGTCTTTTGGATGCAGTTTTGGGTACGCCTTGCATGAGTAACCGGTGGAGGCTGAGGTCAGCTTGAAACCACTTGTTAATCCTTGGCACAAAGTTTGCTGTTAATGGTATTTCCTTCCCTTTGCGAAAGGAGAGCCAAGGGGAGCACTTGCACTGCGGGGGAACATAATCTCTGTGTGTCGTGACTTGGTGGGGGCTGGAGAGGTGGTGCCGCAGATGGGGCTGGGAGCTGGGGGTTGCCGTGTCGCCTCTCACAGTGCAGCACGCAAAGCTGAAGGATGATGCTGGTTCCTCTGTTTGACAGGCCGTGGTCACAGAGCAGTCCCTCCCGTATGTGCTGCTCCTCATGTTTGACTCCTGAATGGTTCTGGTTTTGTTTCCATGGAAGTTCTGTGATGATGTTCGCTTTGGGGGAGGGGGTGGGATTGCAGACTGCCCCAGTTGCTTGCAGGGCTCTGCTGAGCTGGATTGTGGCTCTGAGCAGGGTGGTGAGTCCTCCACTCAGATGTTGTTCAAAAACCCTATTAGAAGCTCTGCACGATTTGTAATGTGCTGTCTCTGGGTGATGTCTGGTGTCCTGATGGAACAAACTGCAGGCTGGAAGGCGTTTGCGCATGGCAGCAGCTTCTGTGCTTCTCCCCCCGATGGGAATTGTGCTGCTTAATTTGAAAGCTTTCAATTACAGGGATGCTTCAGTCTTCAGAGGTGAGGCCAGGTAGTGGATCCAGTGGAGGGGAGGTGTGGATCTGGTGGATTTCCAAGGTCGTTGCTGCTGGTAATTTGTCCTTCCTGTGAGGCAGGGGGTAGGAGCGACTGGTTCCTCAGAGCAGAAGGAAGTGAGGTGCAGCGGAAGCTGTTCATGGGTGTGAGGCTGCGTGTGCCGCCTGCTCAGTGCGGCCAAATCACAGAAGGAGGCAGAAACCTCTCAGAATTATTTTATGACTCTTTTTTTTCCCCTGCTTGCGTCACTGCTCAGAGTCAGCATTTCTGGTTTGTGGCAGGTGAGAACGGCTGCAGCAGCTGCAGGAGCAAGTGTTCCCCTGCATTGTGTGGGCTGTGCTGTGGCTGGGGACAAGGATGTCCCCTCCACCAAAAGGTCCTGAGAGGATGCTTCTGGTGGTGAGGGCAATAAATTATTTGGGAGTGGGGGGAAGGAGGGCAGTAAGCCTGAACCCTAGCCATGACTCCCCCCTACTCACCAGTACGGCACTGGAAAGGCACTGGCAGTGAGAAATCGGCTGGGCTGGCACTGCGCCCTGGATTTTCAGTCTTTGTGGTGACAACAAACTGTGTGAAACCTGCAAAGGCTTTACACCTCTGCTCTGCAGGGCACAGCCAGGCCCCAAAACTGATGCAGTGGGAGGGGTGTTGGCCCTGTCTGTAGCAGGTGGCCTGGCCATGAGGGATCCTACCCTGCAGGATCTCGGTGATCCCTGGGCTGTCTGGCTTGGTGCGTTCCCACAGGGTGAGCTCTGACCCTGTGGAATAAGGAGCATCTCCTTCTCCATCCTAGACACCCTATATCCTTCCTGCCTTGTCACACTGTCCCCATCCCAGGCTTTGACAGACCCAAGCTGCAGCAGCAGGATCCCCTGTGTAAAGCCCTTCCTCCAGCTCCTGGGTGACCGAGCCATCTCGGGACACTGAGTGGATTCTCCCAGGCTCTGTGGGCTTTGCAGGGGGCTTCTGCTGAGGCACTGCAGCAGCACCAAACCCACTCCCAGGGGTGCAGCACCCTCTATTGCCAGTGGAAAGGTCTGTCACCCAGCTGTACTGTCCGGGGCCCTGCCTAGGATGGGGACAGTGGACATTGTGCCCCACGGCACATTCCAGAGCCAAGGTTACTGTGACAGCTTCCTGCTGGTGGCACCGTCAGGAGCCCTGGGGGAATGAGTCTGTGCAAGCAGGAACTGGTCACTCTGTGCTGGGGAATCCCTTGTCCACTGTTTTTCTGCATTGTCTCTTTAAGAATGCCTTCTCTCCTCCTCCGGAGCCGGCAGTAGGTGGGACCCGGGCAGTCTGCTCACCATTCGTAAGGTTCTTGCCGGTGTCTCTCCCTGACTGGCAGCAGGGTGGTCCCGCCTCACGGCTCTCAGAATAGGCAGGGGGGTGCTGCAGACGGGAGGAGGACCCTGGACTGCAGCACCTTCCCCGTCTCTGTGCTCGCCAGAAGGATGCTGTCCCTGTCACTGTCCACAGTGCCGGGCATGGGTGCCCTGAGCCTCTCTCACCTATTCCCCAGGTCCCTCTGGTGCCCGGGTGGCGGGGACAGGCAGGATCCCAGGCAGGAGCTGGGTCCCCTGCCTGCCACACCACTGCAGACCCCCGCCCCCAGTCTGTGGGCACCCAAGGGAGGGTCAGGGTGGCCTTCAGTGCACTGAGGACAGAAGACAGAAAGGGACTTTATAAAAGCATGTAGTGACAGGACAAGAGGGAATGGTTTCAAACTGACAGAGAAGGTTTAGATTACATAATAGGTATAAAAATTCTTTCCTGTGAGTGTGGTGTGGCACTGGTACAGGTTGCCTAGAGAAGCAGTGACTGCTCTGTCCCTGGAAGTATTCAAGGCTGGGCTGGATTGAGCTCTGAGCAACCTGGTCTAGTGGAACGTGTCCCTGGCCACGGCAGGAGGTCAGAATGAGATGATCTGTAAGGTCCCTTCCAGCCCAGGCCATTCTGTGACTCTATGACTGCACAAAGCTTCTGCAGGGATGTGAACTGAACTAAAAGCCTGCAGCTTGCCAACCTCGTCTGGGACAGGGAGAGCAGGAAATTACTGTTTGCTCCCCCTGGGGAAGCTGAGACCCCTGCTTCTGCCCTCAGGAGACTGTTTGACTGCAAAGCTGTATCTGCCACAGAATATCAGTGTGTGTGTCTGCCAGGTGGGAGGCTCGGGCTTCCTTCCCAGCCTGGCATCCTGACCTGGTGTCGTGATCCTGTGGTGATCTAGTGGCCTTATTGTCTGGCTCTGTGTGTTTGCAGTGATTTGGGTGCTGTGAAGAGTGACCCCTTCTTTGCCCCAGGGCGAGCAAGTGGGTGCGTACTGGGAGCAATTGTGTTTTGGCTTTGAATGGCTCAGCTGCCTTGGGTTTTTCACCTTCAGCCTCCCCCTGCCACGGGTGGGCTGGCAGGAGTGGGCGTCCCTGTCTCAGTGCAAGGTCTCCTGGCCGGTGGTGCTACTGGTGGCAGCGATGCCTCACTCAGAGAGGCAATCATGGGGTGCAGGCAGCGGCCAAAGCAGTAGCTGAGGGGGAGAAGAGGGGTGAGAGAAGAGCCCCTGGCACCTCGGGGCTCTAACAAGCACCTTTTCATCGGGCATGAAAAGTCCTTTGGCCTGCGTTCATGACAGCTGCCCTTTGTCTGTGGGCATGATGTGAAGCCACCATTGTGGAGGGGGAGCACACAGGGAGGGCTTGTACCTTGCTTCCAGGCTGCCAGGACGTGCAGTTTCCCTGTGAACGCAAAGCGAGCTGTCGGAGCAAGTGAGTCAGGCTGGCAGAGGGGAGGCCGGGGGTGGCAGCCCCGCTGTTGCCGGCTCAGGCCCCTGCTTCCCGCACCTCCGGAGCCACTGCTGGCCGAGAGGGGATGGAGCTCTCGGCCAATTGGGCGCTGATCTGAAGCGAGGGGGGGAAATCTGCTTCTCCCCCC
>VWZT01010105.1:15826-29685 GCA_013397055.1 Pachycephala philippinensis
GGAGGGGGCTGTGGAGAGACGTAAAACTGTCACTCGGTCCATCCCCTCCGCTCGCCGACTTTGTGTGTCTTTGCGTATCGAGAAGCGGTTCAGCCGGCCGGGCTGCGCTCGCCCCCTCCCCCGCCTACTCCATCCCTTCCCTGTCCGGCTCCGACGGCTCCGGCGGCGGCTTCCTCCCTGCACAACCCGCTCGGACCCCCCCGGGGCGCGGGGGTTCCGGCTGCCGGGGCCGGCTGCGGGGGCGGGGAGGCGGGGGAGGCTGCGCGGAGCCGCCGCCGCTCCTCTCCGCGCTGCTCCGTTCGCATACCGGGCACGGGATGCTCGCGGGACAGAGTTTGCCATGGCAGCTTCCGCTGCTGCTCGCAGCCCTCTCCTGCCTGCCGGCTCCCAGCTGCGCCCAGCTCCACTACTCCGTGCCCGAGGATCGCGAGCCGGGCTTCTCTGTGGGCGACCTGGCCAAGGACTTAGGGGTGGAGGTGCGGAGCCTGGCCGCCCGCAACCTGCGCCTGGTGAGCGAGGGTGGCCAGCGGCACTTCCAGGTGGACCTGGCGGCAGGTGTGCTGCTCCTGGACAGCAGGCTGGACCGGGAGGCACTGTGTGGGCAGAGCCCCACGTGCTCTCTGCACCTCCAACTCGTCATGGAGAACCCCCTCCAGCTCCACCGTGTTGAGGTGGACGTCCTCGACGTGAACGACAACGCGCCCCAGTTCCCCAAGCCGGAGGTGGTGTTGGAGATCACTGAGGTAGCCAACCCTGGGACTCGGCTGCCCTTGGAGGTAGCAGAAGACCCGGATATGGGCTCCAACTCCATCTCCACCTACGAGCTCAGCCCCAGCAAGCATTTTGCCCTGAGCATCAACGTGAGAGGAGATGGTGTTAAAATGCCCGAGATCGTACTTGAAAAAGCACTGGATAGAGAGAAAGTGCCTGTTCATCATCTAACACTGACAGCCCTGGATGGAGGGAATCCCGTGAAATCCGGCACTGCCAAGGTTACCATCCACGTCCTGGATGCAAATGACAACCCTCCCGTCTGTGACCCACCCATATCCAAGGTACTTCTGGAGGAGAACGTGCCAGTGGGCACTCTGGTCACCAAGCTGAATGTCACCGACTTGGATGAAGGTCCCAACGGGGATGTGGAATATTCTTTCAAAACCAGCAATAATGCACCTGGTAAATTCACCAAGCTGTTCTCCTTAGATGCCCGGACAGGGGAGATCAGAACAAAAGCCCCTCTGGATTATGAGGAATCCAGTGCTTATGAGATTGCAGTTCGAGCCAGGGACAAGGGATCCCCAGCCATGGAAGGCCACTGTCACCTGCGAGTGGAATTAATTGATATCAACGATAACAGCCCAGAGATTGTGCTGACCTCTGTCTCCAGCCCGGTGCAGGAGGATGCAGCCCCAGGCACTGTGATTGCCCTCATTGGTGTGAAGGACAGCGATTCTGGTGACAACGGGCAGGTCCGTCTACAGATAGCAAAAGAGCTCCCATTTAAACTGGTGTCATCTTTTAAAGAGCATTTCTCGCTGGTCACCAGTGGTCCCCTTGATCGGGAGAAGGCCAGTGGATACAACATCACAGTGAGGGCTGTGGATTCAGGGTCCCCCCAGAGGGCCACACAAAAAAGCTTTTATCTCCGCATTGCTGACGTGAATGATAACGCACCGAATTTCTCCAGCCCTTTTGATACAGCTCACATTCAGGAAAACTCCCTTCCTGGGACTTCTGTCTTTTCAGTGTCAGCGTCAGATCCCGATGAGGGTAACAATGCCAAGCTGTCTTACTCCATCCTGGACAACGGGGTGCAGGATGTACCCATCTCAACCTACTTCCGAATAGACCAGGACAATGGCACCATCTACACCGTGCGAGCTCTGGATTACGAGCAGGACAAGGTGTTCCAGGTGCCTGTGGAGGTGAAGGATGCTGGGTCTCCTGCTCTGAGCAGCACTGCTGTGGTCCATGTGTTTGTCCTGGATGAGAATGACAATGCTCCCAACATTGTCTACCCGTCTGTCCCCAAGGGCTCTGCCTTCCACCAAGCCATCCCGGCCTTGGCAGAGCCTGGCTATCTGGTAACCAAAATTGTGGCAGTTGATGCTGACAGTGGCCATAATGCCTGGCTGTCCTACCAGCTGCAGGAGTCTGCTGAGGCTTTGCCTTTCCAAGTGGAACGCCGCTCTGGAGAGATAAGGGTGGCACAGGCTCTCAGGGAGTCAGAAGATCCCCACAGGCTGGTGGTGGAAGTGAGGGACAATGGCACACCGTCCCTCTCGGCCTCCGTGGTAATTGTCATTTCTCCGGAGGAAAACAGCGTGCAGGACTTCTCCAAGTCCTTGGACCTGCCCCAGTCTTCTCCCGAGGATACCAATCTGATGCTTTACCTCATCATCTCCTTGGTGTCCATCTCCCTCGTGTCCTGTGTGATGTTCGGGCTGGCGGCTGCCCGGTGTCTCAAAGCTGGCAGTGCCAGCTGGACCTTGGCGGGTTGCTGCCGGGGGACTGGCCGCAAGCCCGCCTCCCATTTCCGAGGGCAGATGAAGCCAGATGGCTTCATCAAGTACCTGGACGTGGGAGGAGCGGGCTTGACCTCCCAGGCACAGAATTACACCTCTTGTTTCTCGCCCATGTCTGACCAGAGCGATTTCCTCTTTGTAAAGCCCTTCAGCCACTCTAGCACTGCGGAGACCGTGGCTGCCTATGAACAGCAGGTGACCAGCACCTTAGCGAGTCCCTGCGATGGGGTAAGAGATGGCTGCTTCTTACTGTGCTCTCTGCTAAGTGTAACAGTTTGTCTTATCCAGGCCAGTTGGCTGTTCTCTGTCTGTCCTTCCTGCTAAGACGGTGGCCTCAGGGAACACGTGTCCCTGTCACCTCCTGGGAGGTGGCAGGTGAAAGGTTTGGCTCGGCTTGGTGGAGGTGGGGGAAAGGGGCTGAGCAGCGTTATAGAATCAAAGACTCTGTGTTTGTAGCAGTGGAGAGTTTCCCCTTGGCCCCGCTCGTACTAGTTTCTTTTTAAAGTGATTCTCAGCGTGGTTGGGAACAGGTTTTTTGGGGGTTTAACTTCTTGGTTCTGTTTAACCCCTTTTTCCTACACGGCATATGAACGGTGGTGCGGAGGAGGTTATCTGAGAGGAAAGTCTGCCTGTGTTTCTTTTGCTCAGTTTTAGAGGTGCATTGTAGCAATTTCTCATTTCTTAAGCCCCAGGTGTTACTAATTACTGACTGTGCCTCGGCAAGGGATCATTTTCCAGCTCGAGCGAGGAGCTGAATTCGGTATTCAGCACTAAAATACTGAAATGTCAGTAGTGACATTATTCACAAAGATCCTGGTGACCTTACGTGCCCTTGGGCTTGCAGAGGCTGAGGAGCGGCAAGCTTTGAAAACTTGAGCTGTTTGTACTCAGATGCCTAAATATAGATGTAGGTGACTGTGTTTAGCTGGAGCTTTTATAACTTCGGGATATAAAAAGTAGAGCAATTTTGTGTCACGAATGCCTGCCCTAAATTTGAAAATGGTAATTACAACAGGAATTCAGAATATGGAAGGGCTATTCAAAATATTGGGAAGGGCTTATTTAGTGCACTATTGTGTGTCAGCGTGTGCAAAAATGTGTGTCTGAAATCTGGAGGGCAAGTCTTTCAACAGCTTCATTTGCATGCAGCATGGGGACCAGTAGGGCATCTATTTTAGGGGAGTAATTTATTCTAATATCTGCTTTCATGAGCATCATCAAAGCTGCAGAGAAATTATTGAGAGCACATCTACCAAATAAAAATCTAGGTCAGCTCTGCTCGTCTTCACTTTTCCTTCGTAATTGCATGTACAAGCAGAATAATCCTATAAAACTGGTGTTCCACTGTGTATGGGCTATGAACTGCTCATTCCCGAAACAGCTGAGGGAAGTGGTGTCCTTTCCAGGTAGTATGTCATCACCCTGGAGTTAATTAAGATGATTATGATTTTCGGAAGTGTGTGTTTTCCCGACAGAAACAGTTGTGCTATTTAGTGCTTTCCACAAAGGCGTGATTCAGACAGGAATATACAAGCTTGCTCCATGTCCTTCCTTATTTACAAGATGTTCATTGTCTGCTGGTAAAATAACACGGGCAGAGAGCGATACGGGGGCTTATTAATGAGGTTACAAAGTGTGCTGCTGTGTCTGAAGGTTATTGTGTCTCCTAAACAAATAATGCTTTTTCCTCTTGCTGTCGGAAGTTTATTCTTCTCTCTGTGGACAGAAAAAATATTGTAGTGCTCCAAGGCCACGGCAGCTAGGAAAAGTCATTCAAACACAATGCCTGAAAACAAGATCTCAGACAGGCCTTTTTAAGGACAGAAGAAGGAGAGATTAGGAAGGTCTGTTACTATTTTACCTCAGAGTATTAAAAGCATCTTTCTCAGTATCAATTAACTCTGCCACCCCCTCACACCCCCCTTCCTCCTCCAAGCTCATTACTGTGGTACCACTGCTCCTGCTGGATTCATGCCCTTATCAGTTTATTTCATGCTTCATTTCTTTCACAGCCTGCTTTCCTGAGCTGCTTTGGAAGATTATTCTCTCAACAGTTTTTGTCATGCTTTTTGGTATTTGTGCTGCTTCAGAAATACTCAAGAAAGGAGGAGGGGGAGCTTTCTCTTTGTTCTAATTGATTTGCTTCACTTGGACAGAACATGCTGATATTCCAGACTGAAATAATCCAGGATCAGTTCGCTTTCATTTCCAAAGGCAAGAATGGAGGTATTAAAACTCTTCTTTTTCTTTGCAGCAAGCTCAGCCTAACACAGATTGGCGCTTCTCTCAGACCCAGAGACCTGGAACAAGTGGGTAAGTGGCTCATTCTTCATTTATCTGTGGGAGGAAGGTTTCTTTTCTTTGTGTGCCACTTTCAGTGCTGGGAAGTCCGTGAGTGGCAGCTCTGAGGACGGGTGTTGCTGTCATTGATGGAGTCAGAAATAGGGCTGCTCCTGTGTCAGCTGTGTTTGGTGGGGTGTGACAGCTGCTGTTGGCAGTGGTGTGCCTGGGTTTGGTGTCTGCACCTCAGGGACTGGAAGGAACTCTCAGTGAAGTTGTGAGATGGTTAAAGTACTGGACAAGGGGTTTCACAGAGAAAGGCTTCTTTGCTGAAGCAGATTTTGAGCATGTAAATTCCTTCCCGAGTCAAAAATCTTAATTCCTCTCCCTTCCTGGAGGCCAGTGGAAATCACTCCCTTTAGCAGCCATGGAACCTTGAGCTCTGTGCTGCTGAGGTGTGATCACAGAACCACGGAATGGCTCAGGATGGAGGGGACCACAGAATGGCTCAGGATGGAGGGGACCACAGAGCTTCACCCAGTTCCACCTCCCTGCTCAGCGGGGTCATCCCAAAACACGCAGCACAGGACTGTGTCCAGACAGCTCTGGAACATCCCCAGTGAGGGAGATTCCACCACCTCTCTGTGAGGTGTGTGTGAGGTCAGAAAAGCCCCAGCAGCAGAGCAGAGACCTCCCAAGCGAGTTCCCTGCTCTTGACTGGTGCTCTCCTGCCTCTGGCCCACCAGGGTTTGCTTGTCTTGGTCCACAGTGAGAGACCACTGACAACAAAATGTTCTTTGCCTCTCACATCTTCCTTCCCTGCTGGTTCATTAGCAGGGACAGGGATCCCCTTCAGAGATCAACTCCCTTAAAAGAAAGAACTGAATTCCACCTTTCTCTGTGAGTCCCCAACCAGAGGTTATTGTGTATGCTGAGACTGGCTCCAGGATAATTTATATGTGAAAAGATTATAGCTTTTGGGGCATACCTGAGGATTATACCCTTGAAACAATCAGGAGTAGATTTGGGTGATGTGCTTCCTCATCTGGCTGGGTCAGGCACTGTATCTCTGTGCTCTGTCATTGCTGGTGCCCACTTGGGCAGCTCCTGTGGAGGTTAAAAGGGTGGCATGGGAATGCTGGGTGCTGGATTTTGGTGTCAGAGCTTGCAGTGAAACATCAAACATCAGGCAGCTGCTTGTGCCTGGCTCCCTGGGTCTGGCTCAATAATTTACCTTATCAGAAAATTAAGATTGGCTATAGCCAACTTGTTGAAGTGATTAAACTTTGCTATTAGGCTCTTCCAGCTGATAAAGCTAAAATGGAGTGAGGGTTTGATGTAATTAGATAAAGTGTTCATAGTGGAAACTGGCCTTGGACTTTAAAACAAAGCTATAGCTGGAATAGTTTTCTCAGAGGTCTGTTGAATTCCCCATCACTGACAACATTTTAATCAAGGAAAATCTTTCTAAGCATTTCCGCTCTAGTTCAAATGACAATTAACAAAGCCCTGTTAATGCAGAATTGCACCACAGCTGCTGGAATTGTTTTGCTGTGAGAAGGCAGCAAATGAGCCCCATCAGAGCAAGCTCTGCTGCTGCCTCTCACAGCATCGTGCTGGGGCTCTTCAAGGCATGGAAGGGACCTTAAAGCTCAGCTTTTAGCTCAGGGACAGGGACCTTTCCTCAGGTCAGGGGACAGTGACACTCACCCCAGCTCCCAGCCTCTGCCTGCATCTCCTCACAAGCTCCATCCCCTTCCCAGTGCCTCAGAGACAGCAGCAGCTCGTGGCGTGGGAAGAGAGAGGGCAAGAGGAAAGGCAGCCCCAGACTGTTTGTGGGGAGCTGAAGGAGTGTGACATGTTAGTTCTGGTGTGTGAGGCCCGATGTCACTGCTGAGCAGCTGTGACCTGGCTGCCAGGACAGTCCCTGGAACAGCTGCTCTCGAATCACAGAGTGGTTTGGGTTGGAAGGGACCTTAAAGCTCAGCTTTTTCCACCCCCTGCCATGGGCAGGGTCACTCTCCCCTAAATCAGGTCACTCAGAGCCCCATGTTGTGACAGGGGTTCCCATATCATGGGCTGAACCCTGGCTTTGGAAAGAGACTTTTCCCAGGCACAGGCTGCTGCTGAAATAACTGGAAAAACTCAGTGGATTTGAATTCCTGCTGGTTTCCCCCACTTGCCTGTGTCCACATTTGCAACAAAACTGCTCTTCAGATTTTTTCCCTTCACTGTTTCTTTCATCCTGTTTTGAGTTAAATGAAGGCGGATGTTTTTATCCCAGACCTGTGTGACAGTACTAAAGGATGGAAATAGAAAGTGCTCTCATATGTTCGGTGCCCAGCCCTGACATCTCCCTGGTGATCAAACAGGCAGCTCCTGGAAAGCAGCCCACTCCCCATTGTGCTGTTCCCGTGCTCTTCCCGGCGTTTTGATGCCTGCTGTGTGAATTCCCCAGGCACTGCTTGGTAGTGCAGGTATTAAAGAGGGGGCAAGGCAGCTGCCTGAGCCCGGCTCGCTGTTCTCTCTCCTTGTTAAACCCTGTACAAATGTGTTTCCTGATGACAGGAGAAGCTCTGAAGCACCACGAGCTCTCTGAACTGCAGGGCTCTGCTTGGTGCTTGGGGAGCACAGCCACCTTTGAGCTGAAAATCAAACAAAGGCATGTGCTCTTAACTCGTTTTGACCCAAATTAAATAACAATAAAGACGCGGCAGCTTGGGCCGGGGGTTTGGATGGATCCTGGAGGGAGCCTGGCACTGACCCTAAGCCAGAAACAAGCTCAAACCCGTGCTGGGGTTTCTCCCTTGCTGTCTCCATGGGAGCTGGGGAAGAAACAATCCTGTCTTTTCTCGGCATAGCCCTGCCCATCACAACAAATCCCACATGTCTCTGGGCACCTGGAACCAGGCAGAACAGGGCAAGCTCAGCGAGGCAGGGACCAGCTCTTGATCTCGTACATCGCTGCTGCTGCGGGACAACAAAGGGAATCTGCTCTTTGTTCTGAAACACGGGAGAGCTCTGGTGCACATGCTCAGGAGATAAGAGCTCAGACAATATGCCCTGAAAATGTGGTAGCGAGGCAGACCTGAGCAAAACAATTCAGAATTAATCTCGTTTGGGAGAAACAGGGGGATAGGATGATTAATTTAATGATGGTTGTGTTTTGTTTTTCTTAAAAAAAAAAAACAAAAACAAAAACATCACCCGTGCTGTCGCTGGGCAAATGTAAATGAATCCAGGCTGATTCCGAGCAGCAGATGCCATTCCCAGACAAATCAGATCAGTGGCTGTAGTGGAGATTACAGTGATGAATTGGCCAGAACGGAGTGAATGAATGGTCCAGCAGCATTGCAGGATATCCCTGTGGGATGGTCAGAGTGGGGTTTCCCTGAGGGAGGGGAATGAATGGGGCTGGTACAAAGGACCTATCTTGCTGTTTTGGTTTGTTCTCGTTGTGCCCTGCATGTTCATGCTGCTGCCTGACCCTGGCTGCTCTTTGTTTCAGTGTCTGTGTGATGACTTGTTCAGGAAAACACCGGGCTGAGGTCAGGATTTCCTTCCTGGAGGATGGGGAGCGCTCTGTGTTGCTCACAGGTGGCCGTGGGAGGGTGAGACAGGCCTGGGAGGCATCTTGTGGCAGGAGTGAGGAGGATTTTGGGCTGTGTGGACAGGCTGGGAGGAGATCCCGGGCAGGAAACACCCCAGAGACAGCGGTGGGGGACTCACAGGGAGGTGGGAAGCAGTGTGAGAATCCATAGCAACTCCAGGGGAGGGAGGAGCAAAGCGTGGAGAGAAGATGCAGAGTTGCCATCTCACAGCCCCCTTCCATTTGTTTTCTCCAATCCCGAATCCCCCTTTGTTAATGCTTCCCAAAGCTGTTGCTAGCCAGGCTTCCCCTCCCGGGCTGAGCACAGCCAATGGTGATGTTCACTTCCCTTCCCTCGTTCATCAAACCCCATCCCAGCCATCATCTGACCCCAGCCCTCATCCCCCCACCCACAGCACGGGGGGCTTGGGGCTGACAGAGGAGATGCTGCAGCAGGAGACAGCCAGGAAGGAAAAGTGGGATTTTTTTTCATTCTTTGTGTTGTTTTCACGCAAGAACTCCAAGAGTTGGGCTTGCAGGACTGTCAACAGGCTGCCTGTGGGTGCTGGGGGCTGGGGAGAGGAATAGAGAGTAGTTCTTTAAGCTCTCAGGGGGGTTCTTGTGGCTCAAAGCGTGCAGGTACTGCAAAGGGGGAGCTTGTGGTGTGGTTTTGGGGTGCACGACAGTGTACCAGGACACTGACCCCAAATGTGTGTCTGGGGGGGGACATCCCAGAGCAGCTGGGGCCAGAGGAGCAGAGAGAGGGAAACAGGGACATTCCTGGGCTTACACAGCACGGGGGTGGACACCCAGGAGAAGGACAACTGGCCACAGCTGCAGGCTTTGCCCACATCCTTCCTAAAAATAAACACTCGCAGCCCAGGAGCCACAGGGGTGTCTGTGGGTGTTGGAAGCACGTAGGAATTTACGCTGCGAGTTTGTGTCATGTTTTAGTGGATCCAGGAGCAAGTGCTCCAATGCACAGGGCACCAGTGGGGCTGATGCTTAAAGAGGCCAACCTAGAAACAGAGACTGGGCAGGAGAAAGGGAATAAAGGTGGATATTTATTTGAAAGGCCTTCAGAGGCACACCCTGGGCAGGCCAAAGGCTGCACCCAAGATGGACCCCGAGTCACGAGTTCTTCACACTTTTATAGCTTTGGTCCATTTGCATCTCAACCCAATTTCACCAATTAAACTTTAGCTAATGATGGAATTTGCCCTCAGCTTGCCCCCCTTCTCAAGATGCTGGGTTACACATTTTGGGCCTAGGCCAGGCTGGGTGTCCTTGGAGAGCAGCCTGGAGAGGCTTTGTTCTGTCTGTCTCAGCATGAGAGAGCAGCAGCTCCCAGGCTGCAGGACACTGCAGAGTTACACACTGGGAATGCAGGATTTGAAAAATATAAAAGCTAAAATGTAAGGCATCAGTGCTGTGCAGATCAATGCTGATGGATTTGCCTTCTGCTCATTCATGGAAAACGTGGAAATGGGCACATGCCAGGTGGGGCTGCTGGACAGGCTGCAGCTTTCACTGATGGGAGCAAAAGGAGCAGCAGAGGGAAGTGCCACTGGGGGAAGTTTAGGAAATAATTACAATCCTCACATTTCCATCCCAAATGCACCCCAGGGTTAAGCCAGCAGTGGTACTTGCTGCGCCAGGTGTGGTTCCACAGGTGGTTTATAGGTTTATTCCTGTGGTTTGCAGGTGAATTATAAAGTTGTAACAGTCTTTGGGCTGAAATTCCTGCTCCTTCTGGCTGGGTTGTGTTTGTTTGCCTGTTCACCACTGAGTGTGTAGTGGTTCCTCCACAACTCCTGCAGCGTGTGGAGCTGCTCTCAGCTGCCACCCCAAGGCCTGGGGAAGGTGTGAGTGGAGCCCTGTGGCCTGAAAAATCACAGCAGCCTCTGGAAATCTCTTTGAGGTCATGGCTTTGAGGGAACAGCCATAATCCAAGTGACAGTGTCCTCCTAAGACTGAGAGCTGCTGCGCTTTACTGTGGGCTGGGAATCTCTGAGTGCAGGAGGAGTTGTGCCAGTGAAGGAGCTCTGCTCTGAAGGGATTTTCCCCTTGCCGAATCCTCTGGGGCTGTACAGCTCAAATCACCAACTTCTGACAGGTCCTGGGGAGCCTAGGAGAGAAGTTGCCTTTTTGGGGAGTTTTTGGGGTGGTTGTTCATGCCCAGTGATGCAGCCCACGCGAGTCCCCAGCCTGTTTGTGTGGCTTTTGCTCAGCAAACACCTTGGAGGGAGCCACAGAAGCTCAGGAAGGGCCAGACTGTTTTATCTGGCAGGGTTGACCTGGTGGGTTGTGAATCAGAAAAGATTGAAGACAATTTAGAGCCTCATGGCTTGGAGGTGCTGGAGCGTGTCCAGGGAAGGGAACGGAGCTGGGAAGGGGCTGGAGAATTCCTGAGGGAGCTGGGAAAGGGGCTCAGCCTGGAGCAAAGGAGGCTCAGGGGGGACCTTGTGGCTCTGCACAACTCCCTGACAGGAGGGGGCAGCCGGGGGGGTCGGGCTCTGCTCCCAGGGAACCAGTAACGGAAAGAGGAAAAGGCTTCAGGTTGTACCAGGGGAGGTTTAGATTGGATATTTGGGAAAATTCCTTCACTGAAAGGGTGGTCAGGTGTTGGAACAGACTGCCCAGGGCAGTGGTGGAGTCTCGATCCCCGAAAGGGTTTAAAAGTTGTGCAGATGGGGCACCTGGGGCTTGGGTTAGTGCTGGAACTCTCAGTGCTGGGTTCATGGTTGGATTTGATGATCTCAAAGGACTTTTGCAACCAAAGAATTCTGTGATTTTGTTGCTGGGGTTTCCTATCAAACCCTGCAGAGAAAACACTGCTTTTAAAGGACTGTGAGGCTGCCCAGAGCCTGGCTTTGCTGTGAGCATGGGCTGCAGCCTTGTGGGGCAATTTTGGGGTGGATTTGGGGTGCTGGGACAGGCAGGAGCTGTTTGGATGCTGGGAGCAGGACTTGTCCCTGGAGAACTGCTCTCCCTTCCCCTCTTCCTGCAGAGCTGATCTGATCTTGGGATTGGAAGCTGAAGGTTTTGTAGAGATGTGTCCTGGTCCCACCCCACCTCCCCTTCCCCAGTCAGGAGACCCCAGAGCTGGTCCCCTGTGCCACCTGGGAGCACTCCTGCTGGCAGGGCCCACCCTTTTGTCTATTAACAGCCCAAATCTCAGCAGATTCAGTATTTGGGCTTCTTTCTACATCACGCAGCCCTTTTTAGCTATTTCCTTCCATTTTGGACCATTCTGGGCCAATAATCCCTTTATCTGCATTTGTCACGGCCCTTGAAGTCTGAACCCTCCAGATCCTGCCAAGTGGGACAAAAGCCGTAAAGTCTTTCGTGGAGAAAAGGAAATATCCAAGTGGTGGGATGTGTTTCTCATTGTGGACAGCCCCCAGAATGGATATCAGGAGTTCCATCACCAGTTTTTATGTATAGAAACGCTATTTTAGGTAATTTAACAGGTGCTACGTGTATTAGTTTAATTTTTCTCCCTCCATCTGCTTCCTGCGCAGCTGAGCACGTGCCACGGCCGGCTGCGGAGCTGGATCTCAAAAACAGGCACAACAACCTCTTTCCAAAGAATTTCTCAAAATATCCTTCCTGGCACGTCTGGACATGGGTGGTGGCAGGATGGCCCGGGGGAAATAATCCCTGCTCTCGACTCTGTCTCCTTCAGGAGGGTTAGAAGAGTTCCAGGGAGAGGGGACGCTGCCCTGGCCCCACTTTTAGAGACTTTTTGGGCTTTTGTTCTGCCTCCATCCAGCAGAGCAGCATCCCAGCAGCTGCACGGGCTGGAAATAAAAACTCTCCGGTGCTTCGTGAGGCTGGAAATCTTCCCCCCGCTCACGCTTCCTTGCTCACATGTTCAGTTCCATCTTTGCAAAGTCATGATCTCAAAGCTGGGCTTCATCCAGGCTCCCTCCAGGCCCCGTAATGGAATTACAGAAGTGGCCGGGAATGCGCGGAGCCGGGGCAGCGTGGGGGAAGGGCTGGCAGCATCCTTTGGCAGCGAAGGGAGAAGGACAGGGAATTCTGGCAGTTCTGGAGCTGATCCCGTTTTTTGGGAGGGCGGTGGGCTGCGGGATGTGCTGGTGGGAATTGGGACGGAGGGAAGCTCGCCCTGGGCCGTGTCCCCAGCGCGGGGCTGTGTCCCCACTCGCCTGGAGCGCGGCGGAGGCTCAGGGACGGATCTGCTCCCTCTCACTTGTCACTCTGCCAGCCTGGGAATGTTCGGGCTGAGATTTTACTGCTGCTGCTGCTGCCTCCGGCTGGAGCCGTGTGTGGGAGGCAGCGGGGGGGATGGGGAGGAAGCTGCGAGGGAGGAAAGAGAAGTGCAAGGGGGCTTAGGGAAGGGGGGAAGCCTGCGGCGAGCAGGGACCGCTCGGGAATGGGGCTGGAGGAATGGCTTTGGAGATACCCCTGGCTCCGGGAGCTGGGTGGGGAGGGCAGGAGAGGGCAGGATGCTGCCCCAGGGAGAGTGGGAGCAGCACCCGGGGCTGGGGTGTAAATGGGAGTGAAAGGAGAAAGAAGGAAATCCCAGTCACATCCCCTCGCCTGGAGTGGGGGAGCCTGGGAGCAGCTGGGACCACGGGCTGGGCGAGGGCACTGCCACAGGAGCCAGAAAGCCCCAAATAAGAGAGGAGAGAGGATGCTGAGGGTGCCCCGGAAAAATCCCCAGCCCAGACACTGCCCACAGGCGCCTCAGAGTGCCGAGGTCCCGTCCTCGGGGCACTGAGCTGCCCTCTCCATCCCCCGGGGCTCTGACAGCGCTGCTCTGGCACGAATAAACGTTCCCGGTTTGTTGTGGCGCTGCTGTGACTCGTGTTTCCAGCTGCAGAGCAAGGAAAACAATTTTTCAGGAATCCATCGGGCGGTTGTGCAAATAAATGTTTGCGAGGCCTTTGGCTGCCATAGTGACGAGCTCCATGGCAACCCCGCAAGGAAATGAATAATTCTGAGCTCGAAGTGGAATAATTTCGTGCTGGAAGTGGAAGATAAAAAGGGGCCTGATGGCTGAGGGTGCTGCGAAATAGCTGATGAGCAAAGCAGCCGAGTGCCCCCCTGGTGTGGGTGCTTGTGGGAGCTCTGGGTAATGGGGCGGTGTTGGGATGCAGATGGATGCGGTGCAGGGCTGCCAGAAAAGCCTTTTGTCCGGTTATTCCACGATTTCCAGGTTTACTGAAGGCATCTCCGGGTCGTGCAGAGGCTGTACCTGCCTCTCCTGACCCAGCACCTGCCCTGAGCCCCTTGAGACGCTCAAACACCCCTGGGTTTGTCTCAAATGTGGCTTTGATTCCTCCTCTCTACGCTGGAAGCGTTCCTGAAAATGAAAGCCAGCTCTTTTCCGGGCTTTGAAGTGAGGAGTAGAACTGAACAGAGAGAGAGAAAAAAAAAATCTATCCTATGGGGGATGGGTTTTTAGAAAAACACTCTATTGAATCAACAGCATTTGT
>VWZT01010105.1:30974-44832 GCA_013397055.1 Pachycephala philippinensis
TGGGGTGGGGGGTGAGGACCACCTGGTGAGGGAGCTGGGTGGGGTCAGCTCCTGGTGCAGGTGAATTTCCTGAGCGCAGGGTGAACCTTTCCTTCCCTGCGTTCCCACTGTCGTAGGGCACGGAGGCTTTGGCAGGAGGAGCTTCTGTCCAGGGAAGCCTGTTCCCTGAAGGAGGGGTGGGAGAGGAGGGAAGAGCCTTTTGGGAGGTGGAAAATGTGATGCTGGCACTGCCACATCAAAGAGGGAGCTGAACTTGAGCCTCTGATTTCAAAACAGAGTTCAAACCACCGGAATATTACAATTTAAAAACCACCCCAAATGTGTTCGGCACGTTCTTGTGCTTTCCCTTCCCCCATCTCTGGGTACCACCATCACTTTAGGGCAGCTCCCAGAGGCAGGATCAGCGGCTGGGAGGCTCAGGGATGTTTCTGAGCAGCTTTCCTGAAACCCTGAAAAACCTGGGAACCTCATCTTCCAGCTGAGGGGGTGGGCAGGAGCTGCTGGGGTTAACGGTGGCTGAATGGGCTGTGGTTTGCGACGGAGTTCAGGTTCCTAAGTCCTTTATTGGATCTAGCCCGGGGCTCTATTCGCAGCCCTCTTTGTGCCATTAACAGGTCGCTGCAGCCCCAGGGCTGTCCCCACCTTGTCCTCGCTGCCCGCACGGCACCGAGCGCGGGGCAGGGGACCCGCGCCCGGGGAGTCTGGGCACAACCATCGCGCAGGAATCAATTTGGGCGGCGAGCACGCCTCGCTTCTGGCCTTTTTGGAGCTGTGCCACCACCCACGGTGCGCAGGAGGGCTATAAATAGTGGCCAGGACGCCCTGGGATGCGGCAGACAGCAGGTATTTCAGGATGCTGCCGGCAGGGTCGTGCCGGGGCAGCTTCTGCTCCATTAGTGGTTATTTGCATCCTCTAAAGATTGACTGGTGTGAGAGCAGCGCCCTGTGCCCCGCTGGGGACGGATTGGGCACGGGTACAGAAGGGGAGGACGGTCCTGTGGTCCTGGCACGGGTCCTGCACATCTTTGGATGAGTTGTTTAACACCAGATTTTCTGCAGAGCACCTGGGAGTGTCCGTACAGCATCCTCACAGTCGGATGCTGTGTTTCAAAGGGGGTTTGAGCTTATATTCACAATTCCAGAATGGTTTGGGTTGAAAAGGATCTCAGAACCCATCTCATCCCACCCCCTGCAGTAGGCAGGGGACATCTCCCACCATCCCAGGCTGCTCCAAGCCCTGTCCAGCCTGGCCTTGGGCACTTCCAGGGATCCAGGGGCAGCCACAGCTTCTCTGGGCACCCTCAGGGCCTCCCAGGGAAGGATTTCACAGGGATGGTGAAAGCTCGTGGGCATTCAAGGCTTCTCTCCGTGCAGAGCTGTGATGCAGCTGGGGCAGTCCTTTCCCACGCTGCAAGGTCACTGGGGCAGGTCCGACCTTCGAGAACGCGCCTGTGGGTCCAGCCCAATTCCAGAATGTCCATATTGAGCCTGTTCCGTGTGGGAGGGCGCAGGTGGAGGGGGCACTCGGGCAGGGAGATGCTCGGCAGGGCGTGAGGAGCCCATCTGCTGCCCAGCACGTGGCACCGAGCTGGCACCGGCCGTGCCCGCGCTGGCATTTGCAGCGTGCGGGGTGCTGAGCGCTCAGGCACGGAGCTGCCAGCGGGACACCCCGGGGCTGGGGATGGAGGCTGCTTCAGCAGGGCTGAGCAGGAATTCGGGGGCTGAGCAGGAATCTGGTGTCTGAGCTGGGTGCTGGGATCTCAGCAGGGCTTCAGGGTCTGAGCAGGGCATTGGGATCCCAACAGGAATTCAGGGTTTGAGCAGAGCATTGCGGTCTGAGCAGGGCATCAGGGGCTGAGCAGGGTGTTGGGATCTGAACAGGAATTCAGATTCAGGTTTGAGCAGGGCATTGGGGGCTGAGCAGGGCAATGGGGTTTGAGCAGGGTGTTGGGGTCAGAGCAGGAATTCAGGGTTTGAGCAGGGCATCGGGGGCTGAGTCGGGTGTTGGGGTCTGAGCAGGACATTGGGGTCTGAACAGGAATTCAGGGTTTGAGCAGGGTGTTGGGATCTGAACAGGAATTCAGGGTTGGAGCAGGGCATCAAGGTCTGAGCAGGGCATCAAGGTCTGAGCAGAGTATTCAGGTCTGAGCAGGGTGTTGGGGTCTGAGCAGGGCATCATGGACTGAGCAGGGCATTGGGGTGTGAGCAGGAATTCAGGGTTTGAGCAGGGCTTCAGGGTCTGAGCAGGGCACTGGGGTCTGAGCAGAGTGTTCAGGTCTGAGCAGGGTGTTGGGATCTGAACAGGAATTCAGGGTCTGAGCAGGGTGCTGGAGTCTGTCAGCTCCTGGGTGTCAGGGCTGGGACCACGGTGGTGGAGGAGGCCACCTCTGTGCCCTGCAGCCTGGTGCTTTGAACACTTTCCTGGGAAATGGAGTATGGTCTCCTCATGGGAAGGGCTTTCCAACCCCCCCATCCTCCCCTGTCTCACTTCAGGAGAGCTCCCAGCTGCGAGAGCAGGGCAGCCCTCATCCCAAGGGAGCCAGCACACAGCCCAGGGGTGAATCCCAGCATCCCAGTGGGTGGGAAGGTCTGGGGGTGGTCGGAGCACTGAGCTGGGAGATCATCGAGCAGTGATCTGAGTGGTGCGGTCATTTAGGGACAGAGCAGAGGGGACCCCAGGAAGCTGGTGAGATGTTGAGGAAGTGGGGAGGCTCTGGAGGGGCTCTGGGAGCACAGCCCTGAGCAGTGAGCGGTGGCTGAGCACAGCTGACACCTGGCAGACATAAAGCAGGGCTTGTTAGGCTGCACAGAGTGCTGATTGTAGCCTCGGCCACAAAACCTCCTCAGCCAAAGTCTGGCTGCATCCCCCGAGCTTTCCCAGGCGGATCTGTGGTGCTCAGCACCCCCAGCAGCCAAGGGGAACCAGGGCAGATGCCCAGGTGCTCCCTGCTCTCCTCTCCCTGGTGCTCCAGCCTCCCCAGAACTGATCCTGGACTCTTTTCAGAGCAAGTTCTGTGGTGCCGGGCAGCTGCTCAGATGCCTTACATTTTAGCTTTTATATTTTCCAATCCTGCATTCCCAGTGTGTAACTCTGCAGTGTCCTGCAGCCTGGGAGCTGCTGCTCTCTCGTGCTGAGACAGACAGAACAAAGCCTCTCCAGGCTGCTCTCCAAGGACACCCAGCCCGGCCTAGGCCCAAAATGTGTAACCCAGCATCTTGAGAAGGGGGGCAAGCTGAGGGGAAATTCCATCATTAGCTAAAGTTTAATGGGTGAAATTGGGTTGAGATGCAAATGGACCAAAGCTATAAAAGTGTGAAGAACTCGTGACTCGGGGTCCATCTTGGGTGCAGCCTTTGGCCTGCCCAGGGTGTGCCTCTGAAGGCCTTTCAAATAAATATCCACCTTTATTCCTTTCTTCCTGTCCAGTCTCTGTTTCTAGGTTGGCCTCTTCAGGTATCAGCTCCATGATGATCCCAAATCTCACCACACCATGGGGTTTTCTCACCCTTCATCACGAGTGGAGCAGCAGAATGGAGCTGTAACCTGTAACCTGAAAGGTGCATCCACTCACAGCCTGCAGAGGAGCTGGTCACACAAGGGAGCAGATGCACCTCTGGGGCTTTAGGACAGCAGTTTTTATGACATTACATTATATTTTTTGGGAAGGGATTGCATTATATCCCATGGCAGGGGGTTGGAATAGATGATCTTCAGGTTCCCTTCCAACTCAAACCATTCTGTGATTCCGTGATTCCGTACTGGTGGGATTTTGAGGTGCTGGCTGAAGGCAGCAGGAGTTAGGAAGGTGTTGCTGGAAGCTCCACTGAGTCCCCAAGTGTTTTTGGTGGTTATTCTTCAAGAGCCTGGTGAGGGATGGTATGGATACGAAAAAAGGCCTCAGGCTGGGAATTTCTTTAGCCCTTACAGCACTTTGTGAAGATCCTTTTTCTCACGTGAAGAATTTTAAAACAATGTTATAGTTTTGTAAATCTCTGCACCTGCACCTACTTCTCAAGGACTGTTGTGGCATCAAGCAGAAAGACATCCAGAAACGGATGTCTCAGAGCTGGAGCAATCACCCCAAGGGGTGGGTGTCCGAGGGACCAATCATTTTATGCCATTCAACACACTTTCAAATATTAACATATAAAAGTTCAGTCTTCCATTAAACTCTCTTACTTTGGACAAAATTCGTGGTAGCGTGGACTCTGTCAACTTTGCCTCCTTGGCAGCAACAGCGACAGGATGGACACCTCTGAAAGGGTCTGGGCTGCTGAGTGCTGTTTAATAGAAGGATTTAAAGCATGCACTGGACCATCCCACTCTTCCTGACTGAACTGTAGTAACTCGCTGTTTGTTTTCTTTTCCCACAGCTCCCAGAATGGAGAGGAAGCTGGAGCCTGGCCGAACAACCAGTTTGACACGGAGATGCTCCAAGCCATGATCCTGGCTTCAGCCAACGGTTGGTGTCCATCACTTTTGGGAAAACCCTGACTCCTGCTCTGGGGGCCGTCTCGAGTTCATGCTCATGGATAAGAGGCTGTGGGACTGATTTATCTGGGTCAGCTGGGCTGGTTTCAAAAGTTCTCCTTCAACAGATCCCAAAGCTGGTGGGAAACACTGATGTCCCTGCAGAGAGAGGGGTCAGGAGAGATCCAGGCAGAGGAGACACCTGGTTCCTGTAGGCAGGGACACCTCTTCCACCCAAACTCTGTTTCCTTTGTACTGAGACATCACCTGGCTGTGCTGGTGTTGTGTTACACGACAGAGCCAGTCTTGAGATGATGTTTTATAAACTACTTGGTTCCAGAAAGTCTCAGTAAATTAAAATTGCTGTAAGGTGTAAAGGAAGGAAGGCTGGAAGTTTGTGCGTGACCAGGGAAACAGCGAATGCCTGGCTCAGTATTCCCAACAAACCTTGTCCTTGAGTTCCTCTCCTGAGCCACGGACTCACCAAGGTTTTCCCCACTGGCTGCTGCTGCCTCTGTGCAGTTGTATTTGCAGGGGGGTGGTTTGGGGTCACTTTGGGTTGGTTTGTTCTGGTTTAGGCTGTGCAGAAGCAGGGAGGGATGTTCCCACGCACCCCCAGTCTCTGTGGCTTTGCATGAAACGAGGACAATTATCACTCTGTGGATAAAGAGCCTGGTTTTCATACAGCCTTTATTTATAAATACCTCCAAGTCTTTCCCCCCTTGATTCAAAAATAGAAGCACAGCCATAAAACCCTGTGCAAAATGCTTAGGATGTTTCCTTTGAGCTGTTGGGAGGGAAGGAATCCGAGGGAGGAGGAATGGCTTTGGTGTTGCTTTCTTGGAAAGCTGCTGCAGCTGAACTTCGCTGCTCCGCAGACACCAGGCAGCCTGGAGACAGCTGCCGTGGCTGGGGAGGGGCACCAAGGTCTGGGGCAAGGGATTTGTTTACACTCGAGAGAAAGAAACAACGTGAAAATGTGTCTTTGCTCTGAAAAACGACAGTGGAAAAACAGCCCGTGGGGTTGCACGTGGTTATCATCACCCAGTGTCTCCAGATCCCGTTTCCTTGCCGGAAAATAAGGCTGTTTTTCTGGCTGCTGCTCCAGCAATCCCCAGGATCAGAGCTCAGTGGGTCCCTTCCAGGTTAAGCACCCACTTCCATGGAGCCCCGGGCCCTATTGCAGCAAATCTCCCCCAATCCACAAGTCCCACGCGGTCCTAACCTCTCCCACGGCTCCGGGGGGTTGATGGAAATCAAATCCCTCCTCCGGACAATGGCTTTCCCTTATCCATCCTTTTCAGGCCCGTTCTGTGCCGGAGGTGTGGATGGGGACACAGCACAAGTTTTTCCTCCAGCATGGTGTTTTCGTGTCACCCGTTTCTGCTCTCTCTTTAAGCCAATAGTGTTGATTGGAGCAGGCTTTGATTGGGGGCAGCGCTAATTGCCCATTAAGCTTTGTGCTACCCATCCCTGGGTGTGATTTCCTGGCCGTTTCAATAATCCTGATATTTTACTGTCACCCACTGAGCTCTGACTGAGCTCCGGGGTGACAGGTGGGACACAGTGACACGGTGATGCCCTGGATGCATCCCTACCCTGGGCCAGGGGTTATCCTTAGCTTCATCCTGCCCGGCCAAGCCTGCACGATCCAGCCCTTTGAGGATTAAATCCCTTTCCCAGTGGCTAAATCACCATCACAACTCAAAAGTACCTGGGGACCTGATTTTCCCCCAGGGCTGTGACCTTGCTGTAGGGCTTCCATCTCCCTTCCCAGCCATCCTTCCTCCCTTGCCACTGGGAACAAAACGAAAAGCCAGTGTTTGGAGCGATCCGAACGGGCAGAGGCAGCTGCGAGGACAGCCCAAGGGGCACAGATGCTCCAGGACACCAGACACTCAAGGGCAGACATCCTGTCCTTAAAATACTCAGGCTCCCAGCGAGAATTTATGGAGGAGCCACGGGATGGTGGGAGAGCAGACAGAAAGGCAGCCCGGGGAGGTCCTTGTCCCCCCAGGCAGGGGCAGACACCCTATTTTGGGTCTCCCGAAAGCCCCAGCAGCAGCTGCAGCAACACGTGCTCTGGGTCTGCCCCCCACCTCCCCTCTGCCCACGGGGCGATGGAGCCACTCGCTGGTTATTTTTGCCGAAGCCCAAATTCTTGTTTTCCTCCTCAGGAGCGTTTGGGATAATGACAGGCTGCTGGTAGAGGCCGAGCTTGACCTTTGCAGCAACAAGAGCTGAAGTGCTTTGCTTGGCAAGAGCACCTCGGTGCCCATTTATAACCCTGCATTGTTCCTGTTCTCTCTTCTTTTCAGCCTTAATGTCAGTGTTACCTAGAAACAGCCGGTCGCCCTCAGCCGGGACCGATGGGCAGGCTGGGAACTTCCCCAGGGCCTTTTTCTCCCTGCTGAAAGCTGTGCTGAGACTGCAAATTAATTCACAGGGACTCGGATGGTGCTGGCAGCCCCCAGCCCCTCACTGCTCAGAGCCCTGGGATGGACACAGGGCAGCGATACCCAGGGAGGAGAAGGTGTCCGAGTTCACCCAGCCCCTCACTGGGCTGACCCCACAGAGAAAACAATCCTCCCCATGGCTCTGGAGGCTGCAGTCCACCTGTGAGATGGTCCCTGCACGTCTCCAGTCATCCCATCCCATCCCACGGGGTTCATTTTTAACACCTCCACTGGTGTAGGCTTGAGCTAATGAAATAAGCTGCTGCTGAGGCGAGCGAGGATTAGCAATAAATATCACTAATTACAGGCACCCATCTCCCCAGCCCAAGGTCCTCCAAGCTCTGCGAGGTCTGGAACCCGTTTCATGGGGTTCTGGAAGAATTCTCCTGTGGTGAATGCTCCCAGAGTGGGAAGGGGAAGGCACTTCCCTGTGTTTGCACACCCCAGCCCCTGCCCCGCTGCTCAATATCGCGCCTGTTTTTGGCCTTGCTTTGTTTTCCTCCCCAACAGAGGAAAGAGCCGCTCCAACAGAGCAGCTGCAACTCCTCAAACTGCAGTTGCTTCATCCTTCCGACCCCTGCAAAGGGAACACAGCCATATTTCAGGGAGATGGTGGGACGTGGTTCAGGTTTTTGTCCAGCTTCCTGGCTGGCTCAGCCGCCTCCATCTGCGTAGGGAAAAGCAAAGGCAACACGGAGGCATGGACAGAGCTGGTCTGGAGCGAGGAGAAACACGAGGGGACCCAGCCCAGCACCTCTGCTCACTGTTTTCCTTTGTTCCCACAATCTCTCTGCCTGTGAAAGGAGGGAGCAGCACCCCTGGGCGCTGCTTTGGCCCCTTTGGGTGCCCTTGCTGGGTGTCCCCAGCCTCCAGGAGAGCCTGGCCCCAGCCACGAGCAGTTAAAGGCTGAGATGGGAGCCACAGGATCTCACACAAAGGCTGAGCTTCAGCAGACCATTTCTGAGCAGGGCTGGGCGAGGATCCCACCCTGAGCCGTGCACAGGCAGCTGCACCCGAGCAGATCCTGCAGCGGCTCATGGCAACAGCATCACTCGAGCCCCGCCATCCCCCCGTGCTCGTTTCTCCCCCTGCCTCCGCACATCCCCCCGTCTCCATCTGGCCTCCAACATCCAGCAGAGCCCCAGCATCCCGGGGGGCCCCGTGCCCCTCCCCACCCCCGTGCTGGAGCTTTGCATAGCGACAGGAGTGAATTTGCCTTCCCCTCCCCCTGCTGCCAGCTCTGGACCATCAGACACGCTCTGGCATCGATTCCCTCCGTGCTCGGCTTCCTAGAGCCATTTTGTGGTATTGCAGGGGAGGGGTTTTCTTTCTCATCTCCCGTGTCCCGCTCCCCGAATAAACCTGGCTGGAGAAAACCACCGCGGGCAGGGTTTTAAATGCGGCGGAAAAATAAATAAATATTGGATTTCCTTTAATGCATCGCTAATGGCGTGACTGCACAATATGTTTGTAACGGGCAGTTTCGGGGTGGGAGGGGGGTGCGGTCCATGCCAGGCTCCCCAGGGGAGCTGAAGGGTGATGTTGGTTTGGGTTTGACACCTTGTGGGGCTGCTGGGGCGTGGGGTGGGGTCTCCAGCTGGCTTTAACGTGCTGCCCTTCTCTTTTTTCCCCTTGCCCGGCGTTCCCCACAGAAGCTGCTGACGGTAACTCGACCCTGGGCGGTGGCAATGGCACGATGGGGCTGAGCGCCCGCTACGGTCCCCAGTTCACCCTGCAGCACGTCCCCGATTACCGGCAGAACGTCTACATCCCGGGCAGCAACGCCACCCTGACCAACGCCGCCGGCAAGCGCGACGCCAAGAACGCCGCTCCCGCCGGGGGCAACAAGAAGAAATCCGGCAAGAAGGAGAAGAAGTAGTGAAGAAGAAGAAGAAGGAGACCTTAGAGCTACAGGGCAGCCGGCTCCAGCACTCCCCCAAAACCACAGCCCAGGCCGGAGGACGAATGTGAATTTTTTTGTGACGCAAAAGTAGGAAATGCTGCGAATGTATCTCGTCATCATCAGAGCTGAGAGCAGGGGCTCGCTGCTCTCAGGTCTCGTGATGAAAACCAATCCGGAATCTAAACCGAACGCAAACAAGTGCCCTGTGAATAATGTTTTATACAATCCCTCGGGTATTAGAATATGCAAGGGCGGAAGGTCTTTTGCCATGTCTTTGGATCCGATTTACTCCCAGGTAGTCCGAGAAAGGCACAAGGCTTGTGCTCGGCTGTGCCCAGTGTAAATAATTTTAACGTGGATCTTTTAATTTATAGCCCTTCAGCTATTTTTTGGAAAGGAAAAGGAAGTTTTTAGCTTAGAGCCCATGCTCCAGTTCTTCGCTCTTAAATTTTCCATTCGTAAAATTCACCCCCAGTCAATGACAGCGATGGATTTTGGAATTTGGAAGTTGGTAGGGAGTGCTTCAGTTCCTGCTTACCTGTCATCTGGAAAAAAAAAAAATAAGTGTTTATATTGCATGAGTCAAAGGGAATACGGCAAAGCTGCATCCTAAACATTTTTTTTTCTTTGTTTTTGTTTTGTTTTCTTTTTTTAAAGTGTAACCACTAATGGCCTGAAATATGATAAGGAAAAAAGCCCTCCTGCTGTGTGAGAGGCAGGGAATTCCACGAGGAGCATGCCGAGGTGTGCGGCAGCTGCCCCGGCGGTTCTAGGGGTCTCCGAAGAGCAGACACATCTCAACCCTTCTCTGCAGTAAATATTTATATGTACAGTCGATGTTCTTATGGAATTAAGGCTAAGAGAGCCTCGCTCCCCGCGGCCAGGCCTGGCCGGGTCCCTGCCCAGGGGACAGGGGACGAGGTTTCACTGTCTGCACACGGTGTCTGCATGCACGTCCCTCACCTCACACCTGCACTAGCGCAGTAGCTCCACGGACCCCGAGAAGTCCTCGCATGCCCGCGTGGTGTGAACGCGCCGGCGGCCCGAGCCTCGCCCGAGGCTGCCCTGGGGAAGGGGTGGGAGGGGGTGGGATGGCTCAGGCGGGCTGGGGAAACTCATTGCTTCATGTTTCGGGCCCCAAAGGTTGTTTGGGGTGGTCAGGTAGTTCTGTAGGCAGTTTTTGGGGTCTTGCCCAAAGGGGTGGGACCCGCGGAGCTGCCGGTGCATGGCTTTGGTGCAGAGTTGGTGGCTGAGTAAGTGGTGCTTGTTTTGGTGGCGTTTGGGGACCAGATCCACGCAAGGGACCCAAGAGCAGGGGGTGATGCTGCAAAATGGGGGGAATAATTAGGGGAGTGTCACATGGGACCACGCGGGGCCAGCCCGGAGGAGGTGATGCTCCCGCTGGCTTTGGGCTTTGTACCTGTGGAGAGAATTGAAGGATGAGGATCAGAGTTTCTCCATGTGCCCATCGCCGAAGCACCAGGCCAGCTTCCCATTGCAAAGCAGCTCTGAGCCCCCGGGGAGGGAGGCAGATGGGGGCTTTGTGCAGCCAGAGCCAGGAGAGGAGCTGTGGGGTGGCCAGGAAGGGGCCGTGCCGAGTTTCCCAGGGGGTGTGTGTTGTTTTTTTTCCTTTTTTAATCACTAACACGTAACTCACCCGAGCAGATCCAGCCCTTTCAGCCAGGCTCTCCCCACCCCTGCCCCCTCCCCAACCCCAGGGCAGCAGGAGCATCCTCCGTGTTTCATCCGGATCCAGCCACCTCCGGGGCTGGCTGCACTGGGAGCGGTTCCCTCCCTGTCCCCTGCAGCTGCCACCTGCCCCCCCTCTAGAAATGCTGTAGCTGAATCGTAGTCTTTATATTTTCTTTTTAATCTGCAATCTGAGGTAGCCTAGTGAGTGTCGTGTATTTAGTGGCGTGTTATTTTTAATCGCGGTAACTAACTTGTGGACATCAGTATTTTCAATTTCCTCTGTATCTTCTTTCCATGTGGTCTGTGCTCCGAGTGTACGTGAAATGAAACACGTTTGCCCTTTCAATGTGTCTAATATTGAATTATACTTATATATTATATATATGCTTATATCCTTATTATACCCATATAGACAAAAGTCGATGTGTTACACGAAAGTTTTATACTCTAATATTTATATTGCTTTTTTTCTTTGGGAAAAAAAAAAATAATAAAATGGTTTCTTCTGAACGGATGGTGTTTGTTCTGATGGGAAGAGGGAGGCAGAGGTGGGGTCTGGTCATCCTGGTGGTGCTGCTGAGCTGAGGCTTCTGACGGGGGGTGGTTCAGCAGTGGGGATGCTCTGGGGGCACCCCAAATTTTGTGTCCCCCAGGTCTGCTCTGGGGGCACCCCCATCCTCTGCTCCCCCTTTGAGTGGAGGGTGACGGAGGACATGATGGGGCCCCCAGAGGATCCAGCTGCCCCTCTCCATCACTGGCAGGATCTGGTCACTCTTCCCCAATCCCAGAGGATCTGCAGAACCAGACTCAGTGGTGGATCCCCTCACCCTTCCTGTCACCAGAAGGAATCCACTCTCCCTTCTCCAGCCCCGGTCTGATTTGCTTTTTTTGGTGTCCCCTCTCTGCCCTTGGGGACAGTGGATGGGAGGTGGCTCAGACGTTGTGGCCGGAGCTCCCTGGCCAGGACAATCCTCCCACCCTCTCCCCTCGGGGGGTCCAGCACAGGCTGGGGAAAAACATCCCGTGGCTCAGGGTGTCGCAACGCTGGAGGAAAAAATAAGCTGCTGCTGGCCAGATGTGAGGGGGAGGGCGGAGGAGGCGGGGGCAGAGCGGCCCCAGGAGACAGACAGACAGACAGACAGAGCCTGGGATTGGGGTTTGGGGCTGGTCTCCACCGTTAGCAGAGCACAGGAGGCTCCAGGCGTGTGGGGCACAGCCCCCATTCCTGTATTCCAGTGTTTCTGTCCAGGTGCAGCTCTGTGGCCTCCACCCTCTGCCCCCCAAACCCCCCAAGTCTGCTGTCACACACAGAGAGCACCCCCTGAGCCCCCCCTGCAGACTGACAGACACTTCCCAAATCTCCCAGAGCCCCATAGAGACACCAAACCCCCATCCTGCTGCACAGAGACCTCTGGGAATCCCCATGCACCTCTCAGAGGGACATCCCCCTCCCCAAATTCCCTTTCATCCCACAGATCCGGCTCTCCTTCCTCCCCTGGGCACGTGGGGACAGCCCTGGTGTCACACACACAGGAGGGGTTCTGCCAGAGCCTCCTGCTTTGGGACAGGCGGTCCAAAGGAGGCCCCGAGGGTCAGGGCAGTGCCAGGGCAGGGATTTGGTGATGTGAGGCCCCTGTGACACCGCTCCCTCTCCCCCAAACCCCGGAGCTGCTGGATGCTGGATCACCTGGAGTGCACTGGGGCAGCTCCCGGGGGTGGTGGCGATCGGTCACATCGGGGAGCAGGTCTGAGCACCTCCAGGTGCCACCCGCGGGCTGTCCCCAGCCCCTGTCCTAGCCCTGGGCATCACTGCCCGCTTGGCTGGCGATGCCCCCGGGCACCTGGAGCTGAGTGCTGCGGGCTGTGGGTGCGGGAACCGGGGATGGACAAGCCGCTGGGTGCCCCGATGGGTGACAGTCACCGCTGGCGGGGAGCAGAGAGGCTTTGCAGAGCTCTAGGGGTGGGTTTGGCTGGAGGAGCCGCCGCCTCCCCGGTGCCCCGAGCCCCGCGGTGTCCCCGTGTCCCAGCCGCGGGTGTCGGTGTCAGGATGCGCGCAGTGACGGGGGGCACGTCGAGCTTCATTTCATTTCTCCTCTCTCTCGCGCTAGAACTACCCCAGGGCACGGCGAGAGCCAGGAAGGGGAAGCCACAAACACAGACCTGGCCAATTAGCGCTGATGAAGGAAACTCGGTCAGCCGCGCTAATTACCGGGCACGGGCGGGAGCGGGGACGTGTTCAGCGCAGCGTGGCGAGGTGGGGGAATTCCCGAGCTCCGCGGGGACACGGGAGAGGCCAGCAGAAACAGAGCCAGAGTCACAGCCCTGACGAAAGGGACACAAAGGGGGTGGCGGGACAGAGCCCTCGGCAGGCGCTCGGGACGAGGGACATCGTTGGGTTCATGGATTTGCTCCCGGGAAGGGAGACCTGGCCTTGGAAAGGAAGTCCTGGGTGTGGGATGGGAGCGAGTGGGAAGGTTTGGGGACAGAAGGACACTGCCTGGAGTGTGGGTGTGGGTTACAGCCTCTGTGCCCCGTGCTGGCTGCGAGCGACGAGTGGCTGTGTCCCCCTCAGACCGCATGGGTGTGGATTCACCACCAAACCCTGAGGTGCCCAGCCAGTGCCAGATGGGGACCCTGTGCCCGGGTATCCGTGCTGGGGGGCTCTGAACGTCCTTCAAACAGCCAGAAGGGGCTCGGATCTTCCTCCACCCTGGCGCCCTCCCGTTGCTGCTTCTCGCCCTCCTCCATCTCCTTTCCCCGCCGCTGGGATCAGCTCAGCACCTTTTCCTCCCCTCCCTGTCACTCTCCCAGGTACAACCATAGCATAGGACCAGGGAACCTTCAGACTCCACAGGCAGCAGAGCTGGAAGCTCTCTGTGGTGCAGGAAGAGGTCACGCAGCGGTGGAGACCCCGTTGTCCCCGCTCTGGGGATTGTCCCCAACTCATTTCCTGCTCCTGGCAGAGCTGGAGCATCCAGATGCCACAGGTGGTGCTCATCTCATGTCACCAGCTTGTGGAGCCCTTGATCGCAGCAGGTTTTGGTTTTTTTTCTTTTCCAATTGACCTTGAAAATCAAACCAAAACACAACAGAAAAATTTAAAAAAACCAAAAAAAAAACCCAACAAAACAAAACAAACAAACCAAAAGGAATCGAGCCAAGCCAGTTTTCCATTGGATCTGCGAGCTGAGCTGACCTGTCACTCGGGCCCAGGGAGGGCTGGGTGGGGAGCTGCAATCTCCATCAGGCTGTGCTCACGGGCTGAGTCCCATCAGCAGCTCCTCCAGCCGTGACTTCACCCAGCAAAGCAGAGAGGGGTGGAAATCACCAAAAAAG
>VWZT01010125.1:0-44299 GCA_013397055.1 Pachycephala philippinensis
CCCCGCAGCGCACAGCGCCATAAATCTGCTGCACCTGATGGGAGATGGGCTTTTTAGGATCTCTCCGGGTGCTTTGAGGTAGCACTTCCATGAACTCCGTGCCACAATAAATAACGCTACCTGCAATATGTCTTGGGGAACGTGGCAGCAGCCGCTGTCCTGCCATGAATTTTTATTCTTTTGCCGTCTGGAAGATAGATTCCAGATACAGCATTTCCCCGCACTTAGTGTCAAATCTCTTTACCCCTTTGCCCCGACAGAATGACAGGGACCACAAATAAAATAAAAGAATAAAAAAGAAGCATAGGAAAAATGGCCTGAGAGCAGAGGGAAAGCACTAAACTCCCCTCCCTCTGCAGCTGAGCAGCTTCAGATCTGACAGCAGTGACTAAGGCAGGGGCGGTTGGAATGGGAAAAGGTAATTTTTGTTATGCTGCCAATGAGATTTCTGCAGGAGGATTCCACAGAAAGGAGCACAGAGATGAAATTTCTCTGAAGAGTACAACGTACGCAGCAGTGGAGAATACGGGAAGATCGGTTTGTGTGCCGGCCCAAACTGCTGTGCCAGGGATGGGGAAATGAAGTACTGACCCAATAAAGGGATTTTTAAAGACAAAACCATTTTCATTATAAAGAAAAGGGTTACATGCAATGACTAACAAAATGGTCTAAATATTTGCAAACCCTGACCTGTAGATCTGATACCAAGGCTAGAGTGCAAAGCAGGAGTGCTGTAACAATAACCAACAAGAATCCCTGGAAAAAATGCATGGAAGTGTGATGAGAATGCTGCCAGTTCATTGGGATTGCTGGGAGCCAGGGTGCAGAGCAGGGCTGCAGCGGGGCACAGCCCCATTAGGCAGCTGGACACGCACAGAGCTCGTCTCCAGCCAGGCTGCGGATGGAGCGGTGACACGCTGGAGCTGTGCTGCCCCACACGGGGACCTCAGCGGGGCCAAGAGGAACCCTGGAATCCAAGGGAGGCCAAAGGCCAGTTCTGCACCCAGGCAGGAGCAAGCCCAGGCACCAGCCCACGCGGGGGCTCCTGCAGAGGAGGACACTGGGCTGACCACGAGCCAGCGGCGCCCTGGGATGTGCTGGGAGGGACGCGGCCAGCGGCTGGAGGGAGCTGATCCCATCTTTCTCCTCTGCCCAGCACTGCTGAGGCTGTGTCTGCACGGAACTGGGCCCAGTTCTGGGCTCCCCAGTGCAGGACAGACACGGACATTCGGGCTGGACAGGACAACGTCCAGAGGTGGATTCCAGCCTCAGCGAGTCTGGGACCTAGCTGAGGACCAGGCTTTGCTTTCTGGTTGCCACATATAAGCAACTTAGCAAACCACCCACAGGACTCATTTAAAAATATCCCAAATGCAGGCACGTAAAATATTATTAGTTGTGCAATTCCATTGGGACCATGAGAAATACCTGCTCAAACAACAGGATAACAGCTAGAAAAACGCTAAAAACGGTATACAGCTCCAACTAGCCAGGAGTTAATAGTGCACAGGGCTTTTCTCCTCTCTGTTTCCCTCTTCTAGGTCAGTGCCTTATAGAAAACCAACATCATGGCTCTTTTCCACTTTGAATATCTGGGATGCAGTGCAATCTTTTCTGAATTTGAAGACATTACTTTCTTCTTTTACTCTGATGAAATTACCAAGTTTCATGCCCCTGACATCTAAAAGATATTAGGGCCAGCACTCCAGTACCCTCCCGTTAATACACACATCCAGTTATAACATACAGTATGGCAAAGACCTCACTGTTCTGCCATCAAGTCATCACGGCCCAGTCTTCGGGTGAAGCCAGAATCCATGGATGCCATATGAAATGTCCCCTTCAGCTGATGTGAGCCCAGTTCACACCAAAAATGATGACCCAGTGGTTAGACCACAGCTACACAGCTGCCTTAACATCTAGCATCTTCCTATTTCCACTTCTGAAACCAAACTTTAAACACTGGAACTAAGACTTTGCAAAATATATATTTTACTGAGAAACAGATGCACAAAACCAGCCCCCTGAAGGTGTGAAATGACGCTTTTGCCACACAGCAGAGCTAAAGTGAGGAGATTTACAAGGTCATTGACAAATGCAAGTATTGATTGAGTATTAAAGTGTCTTGTGATTAATACAGCCTTCGAAGTAATTAGTGCAGAAGATCTCTTATATCTCCCCATGTTTAAATAATGTATCTGTGAACATGCAGACCCCCTGTCAATCACTCTGGCTGGGGCCAAACATCATCTCACCTGATAGCTCATTTGGAAACTGGGCTTCCTGCCTGCTCAATCTTTCAAAACCAGCAACTCTTCCCTAATTGCCTGGGGTGACCTATATTTAGAGCCTTGCAGTTCACTGGGGGGATAGAGAGGGAGGAAAGAGCTAGGAAAAATGCTAAAGCACCTTATTCCTACAATGGCAGGAAAACCCAGGAGAACTTCAGAGGCACTGAATGGAAATGGCCTCAGGAGAGGCTCCGGCTCTGCGAGGGGCTCCACATTCTGTGTTTAAACAAACTCTCCAGGCCCCTCTTGGTTAATCCTGGGCGTAACTTCTGCAGAGGGAGAAACCCCAGCTGGTGCTGAGGGCTCTGAGCCTGCGGCTGGCAGTCCTGGTGTCCCTGTCCCAGCTCCTAGTGCCCACCAGAAGAGCCTAAATCCCACCTGAACCGAGGTCACCAACAGGAAGATCAGGCTGCCAGCAGCTCCTACAGCTACGTGTGAGTTCTCCTAAAACAAGCCGGCACTTACCGCTCACCTGGATCCGGGAGGGAAACATTCTGCTTGAAACGCCACTTTAGGAAGGGATCAGCTTGACACCTTCTGGGGTTTCTGGAGCCCACGAAGCACCAGGTACTTATCTAATGTCTTCATAATCCCTTTTCTACCAGTGTCTTTAAGCAATTGCAATCACTTGGTTTCTCTGAAGCATACTTTGAGGTCATTAAACATTTACTGCTTATTGGGTAAATAAGGCTCCAGGAAACAATTTCCTTCCAACTCACCCATTTCTGAGCTGCTGTTTGATTCCAGGTTGGAAAATGCTAAGAGCTGAACTGTGACCCCACCAGCATCTCACTCTTAAACTTGCTACTAACAGAGACCAGGGACTGGTGTAAAATATACAAATGTTCTGCAATTCTGCTAACACTGCACACTCTTCCTTCCTGGCCAGTGCCAGTGGGCGCAGAGCTGCAGCCATTCCTGGTTTTGAGCAGAGCTGGGAACCCAGCATCAACGGATGGCTGGAGAAGACACAGCCCTCACCTTTCATGGCCCATTGCACTTCTCGGGGTTAAAACATGCAACAAACAGGAGTTAATCACCCTCAGACCTGATCAAATCAGAGTAAGTCCTAAATTAATTCAGAGGGGGCAAAAAGCAGGAAGAAATTCCTTCTTCTTTGGAAGACAATGAAAGAAATCCAAATGTGGGATTTCACAGAATCCCAGGCTGGTCTGGGTTGGAAGGGACCTTAAAATTCACCCAGTGCCACTCCTGCCATGGCAGGGACACCTTCCACTGTCCCAGGCTGCTCCAAGCCCCGTCCAGCCTGGCCTTGGACACTGCCAGGGATCCAGGGGCAGCCACAGCTGCTCTGGGCACCCTGTGCCAGGGCCTCCCCACCCTCACAGGGAAGGATTCTGTCCCAATATCCCACCTAACCCTGCCCTCTGGCCATGGGAAGCCATTAAAGCTGGGTCTTTTGGCCTTTTCTTTAGATGAAGCACTAGAAATATTCTTCTGCCTTTAGTGTTAACCTCACTTTCTTTTTTCTCACACCTGCTAATGTCCCATAACTCAGGAGCCCCTCTTCCTTCTCCTCTTTCAAGTTTATTTATTATGACTATTTAACCAGCTATTGGTTCAACACACTCCACTCAAATATTCATCATTTGGTTCTCTGGGTAAATCGTATTTAATCAGCACAGCACAGAAAACAGTGTAATTATAGATGCCGGATGCCATTACACTCAGAAGAAATTAAACCTCATCTTAAGCTGTCCAGTGGTGCCCTGAGGAAAACAGGCTGCGTGGTGGGAAGGTGACCCAGAGGTCAGTACCAGATGTGCTTTAGGTTCTCCAGACTCACGAAATACAGAGGGTGGGGAGGCACAGAGGGAGAAGGAGAGAAGCCTCTATGGACAAACAACCAGAACTTCTAATGAGGAAGTCAGTAAACGTGTCTCTTTTTTTTGAGAATATGGCAGTGCTTGTTCTGCTTTATGCCAATTACAACACTTACAAGGTTTTTTTTAAGGTAAATAATTCTATTTTAGTAATACTAATGGACAAAGTCTTTACTGATCGATAAAGTCCAAAAAGTTATTACAGCAACAACGATGCAAGAAGCTGCTCAGAGGAAGCAGCGGGACAGACTCCTCCAGCTGGCACCAAACCACTTAAAACTCAACATTACCCTCAGATAAAGCAGCACAGGTTACCCAGGTTGTGGCAGGAAATGCCAGAGGAGACCTTTCCCCTGCAGACTCTGCGTGTCCATCACCTGCCATCAGCACCCAGCAGCAACAGCCCTGCGTCATCCCAGCAATGCCCAGAGAGCCCCAGTGGGGGAGGGTTTTGTTTTTTGGTTATTTTTTTGCTAATAATACATCTGAGGTTCAGATAAGTAACTAAGAGGAAGGAGAGCTCCTTCTAGTCCATCCTGCTGCTGACAATTAAGAAACCTCAAAGTAATTTTTGAAAATGTCAGCGTCTCATTTAGCAAAGGGATAAATAATGAATGAAGCATAATCACTGTCCTGCGCTGGTGGTACAGCTTCGCGGTGTCATTAGTAAACTAACGGTATAATATCTTCGTGTCACAGTTTAATTATATCTTGTAATTAGTTTCAGCAATGGATTGCACAGAGTCAGGCCCCCTGAGCTAAACAAAAGGTAATAGAACTTTCAGAGTCCTCGCATAAATCAATTATGAAAGTGTCCTGTGTTATTTGAGGCTTGTTTGCTGTAATTTTATGCACAAAGAAGAGATGATCCCTGCTGCCTACGGAGGGCGATTCACCTCACCAATTGCCTGCCTAAATGAGTGTGAGTGCTGAGGGGCAGGGGCTGCTGCCAGAGCCCGCGGGGCAGGGCGTGTGTGCAAACGAGCCTGGCCTGGCTGTCAGCGCCACAAACACAGGAGCCCCACGTGCAGGCATGGGACAATGGGAACAAATTCTTCACTGTGAGAATGGTGAGGCCCTGGCACAGGTTGCCCAAAGGCTGCCGCATCCCTGGAAGTGTCCAAGGCCAGGTTGGACAGGACTTGGAGCAACCTGGGGTAGTGGAAGGTGTCCCTGCCCATGGCAAGGGGTGGGATGGGATGAGGTTTAAGGTCTCTTCCCACCCCAGCCACTCTAGGATTTGATGACATGTAGGCACGGTGGGATGGCACCATGATCCTCCTGTTGCTGGTGGTGATATGTTCCAGGCCAGCTCCAGTGATGAGCACGGCTGTCCTGTGTCCAAAGCTGCACATTGTTGCACTTTTGTTCACTATCCCAAGCACCATCCAAACAGCACCTCCTCCTGCCTCTCCCTCTTCCTCACCCAGAGTGAAACTGCCCTGTGTGTTCGGATCTGACCTCTAGTTTGCATCAGCACTCCAAGAGAGATCAGATATTTTAAAAATATTTTTCCCTGAAAGAGTGGAGTAAGTTGCCCAGGGAGGGGTTGGAGTCACCCTCTCTGGAAGTGTTCAAGAGATGTCCAGATGTGGCACTTGGGATGTGGGTTAGGGGTGGTGGTGTTGGGGTGATGGTTGGACTTGATCATCTTAAAGGTTCCTTCCAACCTTGACGATTTGGTGAAGACGAGCCACCAGCAGCAGTTCCTGGCCCAGTGAGTGTCTGTAACTGTATTTGGGCTTGTTCCTTCTCCTGCTTCGTTCCTGATCTTACTCATCTGCTGCCACAGGAGAGAATCACACAGGAGGGCCGTGCTGGAAGTGGATCCAGGCAGGCTGAGGGGTCCCTTGAGGTTACACAGTTGTACTTGCAGCAGATCAGAATCTGCTGCCATGCCACAGGCTGCTACTTCAGCTCTGGAAATTCTACAGGAGACACCCTTTTCCTAAGAGTTCTTTATGCCACACCAGGACTGTGGATAGAACAACCCACACCTGGGAAGAGGCTGGGAATGATCCCCACCATCCCAGCCTATATGTTCTCATGTAGTTTCAGGGAAAAAAAATTGTTGAATTACTGGAATTTAATGTATAAAATAATGTTTCACAGTTCAGGCTTAATAGCTGTATTTTATTTGCATATTTTTTCCTCAGTCTTCTTAAGAGTCCTACATATTCCGTCACCATTCCTGTGCGTAGGGATGCACACGCAAGGCTCTCGCTGCTCTCATGTCTGAGTGCCTGAATCATTTATCTTTTCATGTTGCTCCTCTGCCCCCACTGCTTGGTGTTGGAAGCTGCCTATGTGACGTGGGATGGAGAAGGTGGAAAAAAACCCCTAAATAAAATGAAGCCTCTCAGTGTGTCTAATTTTGGCCTACTGATATCTCCAAAAGCAAAAAAGGCTCACAGCAGCAGCAAAGGGCTGTCCGGGGGTCACCCAATCCGCGGCCGAGCGTCTGGGACCCCACTGCGGGCAGCAGAGGGGAGTGTGGAGAGGAGTCTGAAAGGTGCCAAGACGTGTAATTGTCTCAGTCCTGATCAAGCTGCAGAACACACCGGGGTCCTGGTTCAAAGCCCTCCTCAAGTCTGCCTTGAAAGTGAATCCTGTGGCACGCTGGCCTTGCTGTTTATACAACAACTTCCAGGTTTAAATGAAAAGCTGCTTCCCAAAGCAGCCTGAATCCTCCCATTGTGAGCCCTTCATCAGATTTAACAATAGGAAAAGCACCGAGTAGGAAAAAAAAAAGGGGGGGGGAAAGTCCAGTCCTCAGAGCGGTGCTGCAATCCAGCCGGTTGCCATGGTGACATGATGACTTGTTCACATGGCAACATACCTTCGGTCCACTATTAAAATGATGAGAGTAAACTGGGTTGCACTAAGTATAGTATCCTGCGTGCTGGAGCAGCCGCTCGGCGCGAGCTGCGCCCAACGCCGGCGCGGGAGGAGGGACCCAGAGAACAAAGGTGGAGAGGGCAGTTTTGGGTGGCAGGGGAAACCAAGGGGGATAAACCGAGTTCTAGATGTGTTTCAGAGATGAATAACAGCTATGGAGACAATAAACTAAATTTTCCTTGGATATAAAATCTGCCTTTAGAAGCCAAAGGATGTTTTCCATACGTGAGTGGCATCATCCAGAGGGCACCGAAATTCTTTACGAAGTGACCCCGAGGAGCTATGGCATAAAAATGAATTGGGAAAGGAGGGGAATCACTGGAGACCCCATCAACACAAAACCAATTGTGGTAAAGATAAAACTTAAGAAATAGATGCTGCAGCAGTGAACTGCAATCATGTAGTTTGTAATTTACATTAAAATCCCAAACAACTAGCAAGTGGGAAATTGTGCAACATCTATTTAGTCACAATGAATACCCAAGATTATCAAAAAGATATCCCCGATGCCATGTTATTGGTGTGTTTTCTGCAATTCTTTTAATTTTAACAGATTTACACCTCTTCCTGAGAGCACAGAAAATTGTGATACCGCTGGGGAGCTCATCATCCACTTGTCCCTCATTTCGATGAAGGACAGGATGAACATCTTTGGTTTATGAAGCATGTGCATCATACAACAGACATGAGAAAGTCTCTTAAAATAAAAAACATGGGGGAAAATATCCTTAATAGAGATTCTATTTTAATTTAATTTGCAGAATGAGGACGCAGTGAGGCTCACCACGGGTGAGGAGGTGGCTTTGGAGGCCGTGCTGTGAGTCCCCAGCATGGAGGGCATGGAGGCCCCAGATTTTAGCAGATGTGAGAGCAGAGGAGGATTCATTTCATCTCTGCCACTGATGAAACAACAGCTTTGTCCCACTCCCCAAAACACAGTGAACAATAATGACCTCGTAAGGATGGTAAACTGCATGTGGAAAGAAAGAAAAGCAACCTTGTGGTGTCCATCAAGCCATCACAACGGCCACACTCACCCACAAAGTGCCTGAAATCATTATGCAGATGAAAATCCCAGAGGTGGACTTGGGCTAAACCACACACTTTCCCAACCAAAAGGCATCAAAGACCAATCCCTCACCATTCATTTGCTGTTTCCTTTTTCTCTGCACACACCTGTACTCATGAAGTTTGTCTGTGCTTGGGAAGCACAGAGCATCCTACCCCCTTCCCACCCAGAGGTTCCCTATCCGTCCATGGGCAGCCAGGCAGGGGAGAGGATGGCAGCAGCTGGAAAGGCCACGTTGGCACAAAAAGCCTTTGGAGTGCATCTGTACATCTGCACAGCCATAGCTCCACCTTCGGTTTGTAGGAGCTTTTCAAGCAACAAAGGGATTCTGTTGATTTAAGGTAAATACCATATTTTGCATGAGTCAATATGACAGTGCTGGCAGGAACACAGAGGATAAGGGGCTGGTCTGGAAGCGGTCTGGGAATCTAACTTCATATACAGCAGATGAGGTCCCATTTTTATTGATAACACTTTAGTCGATAAACTCAACAATTCAAATGAACTTGGAATCTTTCAGTGTGACTCAATGCTTTAACCAGACCTGCAATTTGATGTCCAGTACAGGCAGTTGTAGAGCAGAAATTAAGACTATAACTGACCAGAAAAATCTAAAAGCAACGAACGGGCTTCACAGTTCCATTTTGTAAAGACTGATACCAAGCTGGATTTCTTCAGTATTTATTTCAATTGGTCTAATTCACAGACTTTCGAAGTGGGCACAAGAAGTTTTTTGCAGTGCTTTTTTCTCTCATCTCTTACTGCTCCACCCTGGCATAATCAGAAATGTTTTGCTACTTTCCACATCCCACTGGCACCACATACAGCTGCCAAATCCCTCCTTAAAACAGCTGCTTCTACAAATTGCAAGAATCTTACTTTTGAAAAAGAATAACAATTCCTATAAAGAGCAGAGAAATTAAACCAAGTTTACTTATTCCTAAACTTTTGAGGATAAACCTAATTTTAGAAATAAGATTTATCTGAGGAATAAATCAGGAAGAAATTTCAGCCACTTTCAGGAACTTCATTAAGGAAACAGGAACCCGCAGGTTCACCAGGGAGCCAACAGGTGTTTAAACAATTCCTACTACCTACGCTCTCACGTCGACTTTATTTTCAAGTTTCACTCAATGATGGAGTTGTTCCTCAGCTCCTTGTGTGCTTAGCCATTTAATTAAAGCAATCCATATTGAATTCATGTCCAGATGCCTTGACCAGCAGAGCCAGATCCTCATTGGCATGCCAGCTGCTCAAAGAAGAGCACAGCCCCTCGCATACTAATCAGAGGGGAAGGCAGTGATTCATCAGCCCGCGATACTGCTTCAGCATCTACAAGCACTTATGACATGTAATTGCTGGTGCATAAGCAAGCCAGGCCACATTAAAAAGCCCACAGATAGTCAGAGATAAAAATTAATGACTTTTGCTTTGTGTAATCCTGCCTGTGTTGGGGGGAGGGGAGGGAGACTGGGATTAATGGACAAATGTAAGGAGGCACAAAGGAACAAAGAGTTTCTTGGCCTTGTTTACATATTGAACAATAATAATAAAAGAAAAGTGACAAGTTATGGGAAAGGCAAGTGTGAATTTTCGGCACGAGTGAGTTGGAAGACTGCTTGCAGTTCATTATGGATGCAGAATTTCCATACTCATTATTCTGAAACAAACCTCCTTGGAAGGCCCTTCTGGGACCAATGGCAGCAGTTTTTATTATTCATCTTTTGCTGGTATTGAGGATGTCATTAGAAGAGCTGCACGGCACGCGGGCAGAGAGGGGATCGCTGTCTGGGGAGGAATAGCTTATCCTTCCCGAGGCCGGAGCAGCAACGGAGCCGGGGTCACCGTGGGCCACGGCCGTAAAATCAGGCAAGGACAGGGAGGTAAATCAAGGACAGCAGACAAAGACATGATGTAATGCACCCACAACAGAAGCTTCTGCAGATCAAGTTCTCATCAAAATATTCATGCATCAACACTGTTGTTTGAATCTCCCTCTCCCTGCCCCAAGTCCCCTTTCTTCCCCAATGATGGATATAACCTCCTTGGAACACTTTTGAAAGAAAATGCCATTTTTCTGTTTTATTTTTTCTTTAACATTTGCTTTCTGAAGCCTTGATGACATGTGAATCTGAAGTTACTTGAGCTGGCTTCCCACTTGGAGGGAACAAAGATGATGTGTGTGATCATCACACATAATCAGACTTAGTCTCACCCAAGGCCCACCTCCAACCCACCAGGCAACACATCCTACCTCAGCAGTTTCCAGGGCTCTGCTGAGCTCACTGGAAACCTGCCCAGGTACAGTAGCAGAGATCTGGGAGCAAAGTTTCCTGGTGTGAAAACTTCCACTTACGCGTGCAGCTGCACATTCTCCAGGCCAGTACCTCCAGTTCACTCCTAAATGCTGGCTCCAGTCTGGACTCTGATTTCCAGTCCACTTCAGCCATGACCCTCATCCATGAAAGGCAATTTACTACCTGTTGAATGGAAGTTTCTTCTCTGTAGCTGGGAAAAGTTATTTTAGGAACTATGGAGTTGTCCTAATTGCATGTATCTCGGCACTATGGAAAACTGCCATTGCCATGACAATAGTGCCAAAAAAAGGATGAAAAAAAGTATTCCCTAGTCAAGCATGTTGATAATTTTAATATGCAAATAAACCTGTCCCACAGAGGTCAGCTATGACCACTGCTCGACCTGGAGGTGACAGCACAGACCCTAACGCGGTCTGGCATCTAACCGGGGCACGGTGGGATGGGCGTTACACAGGGACCATGCTTCACACGGCAGAAATTAATTCACCTTCCCTTTGACCCCATCTCCCAGCTGGTAACATCTGTAAAGCCAGTCTGGAGGACTCCTGTGCCTTCCCAATCTTGCACAGCCCTGAGGAGCGGAGGGCAAAGCGCTGGGTCTCAGGAAAACAGAAAATCATTGCTATCGGCAGGCGGCTGAGCAGCCACTCAGAGCCATCACTTGTGTTTAAGGTCTGCTGCGTCCAACCCTCCCCTCTACACACCTCACTCTATGTGTCAGGTTTACCACCTCATTTCATCTGTTTTGCAGAAATATTTACTGGGTGCAGGTGAGGAAGCAGAAGCTGCAGCTGCATCCACATCACCATAGGATTTATTTACAACTGGGGCTTTGTGGTGCAGCCAGATAAAAGAGGATTAAATTACGCTCTGTAGATTAAGAGTCTGAACACTATAGAACTCCTAAGCCTTTGTATGCTAAGCAAGAACTTTGACTCCCATGGGAGCTGCAGCAGAGATTCTGCATACACAGAGAAGACTTGGATTTTTTTTTTTTTTTTTTTTTTTTTTTTTGCTATCTCAGTGTATCTTTCCCAAACAGAGATATTATCAAACTGATTTGGAAACAGTTTATCAGCACCAAAAAAAGTTCAACTGAATCATGATGTTCAGTGCATTTTCATCTCAGCTCCTCCACACGCTTGTTCAAACAGGTTTTCCCATTGTAATGGTGTTCTCTCCAGATACAGTGTCCATATACCCATCCCACTGGCCCCTGCCCACTGGAAGAGCATTGTTAAGGATCTTTGCTTACTGCCAAAATGTACCAACACAACACTCACCCCAACCCCCTTCCTGCCCCTCTCCTCCTTCCCTTTTCTCAGACATAATTTACAGAATGCACACAAAAAATTCTTCTTTCAAACTAGTTATTTCTTCCTCAACCTTATTTTCCATTTTTCCCACCATACTTTTGGAGAAAAGCAAGGAAACATTTCTGTTTCATGTCCTCATACAGTATCTTCTGCACTGGAAGGCAGAATAAGCTGATAACCTGCTCTAGGAAGAGATGTTTGAGTTTAATCACTGTAAGAGTCCACTAACAGCTGTTCCTGGAGTTAAAAACACAAAGTGGAAGTTACCCATGTAAAACTGTTCAAGAATGCTGGGATTGCTACATACGTTATAGGTAGAGCATTTTAAGGTAAGTCTTGTTTTCTTTACTCACAGAGTGGGAAGGCCCTGGCACAGGGTGCCCAGAGAAGCTGTGGCTGCCCCTGGATCCCTGGAAGTGTCCCAGGCCAGGTTGGACAGGGCTTGGAGCAGCCTGGGACAGTGGAAGGTGTCCCTGCCCATGGCAGGGGGTGGGATGGAATGGGCTTTCAGGTCCCTTCCAACCCAGACCAGTCTGGGGTTCTGTGAAGAGACTGTTGCTGGAAGAAGCGAGCCCTGGTCCAAGCCACCCCAGCTGAGCAAAGGAGCTGCAGGGCACTACCAGACAGTAATGGCCTGGGAATAGCCAAGGAGGGGATGTTAACAGTAGTCACAGGTAACTGTCTCAGACAGACAGGAAGAGAGGGGTAAAAAACCTGAAGCAGCTATCTTTAAAGAGAACAAGCAGATCTGAGTAATCCAATTTAGGGGAGATAAGAGTCTGCTGGTAGCACTGTCCTTTAGCTGGACAAACGCCTTCGTTCAAGTGTCAACCCCAATCCTGGGAAGGTCACGCGCGGGGCCCGCAGCCTAATGGACTCCTCAATTGCCTGAGTGGATTTCCCACCAAACACGCTGGCCCAACAGAATTGATTTTCAGGCAGTGCACGGGTCCCTAACGCAATTACCCTGCAGCGAGGCAGCCCAGGCCGCCGGGCAGCGTGAGAGGTGCGCGCTCGGCCGCGCCGGCACAGCGCCGCTCCTAATTGTTTAAACAGCTCTGCAATTCCTTTTGCTCTTTCTCAACAGAGAATAATTATACCCCTGCTTAAAGAGGTCTGGAGGGACCTCAGAAGAAACTTTCCCTTCCAGCTTTGTGTGTTAATGAAAAAAATCAAGTCTTAGCTCTCTAATAGGCAAATTCAATTTATGACAAGCAAATACAATCATCTCGACACCAGGCAACAATGCCTGCCCAGCTGCCGCTGCACACGGGTTCCTATGGATCTTCTGACAGAGAAGAGCCAAATTTCTCCATGACACACTTAACATCAGATTTGTGCACCAACTGGATGGAGGAAGATCAGATTTACAGTGTTTCCTCTAATTTGTTTTTTTTCTCAGGGAAGGTTTGGACTTACTCTGAGAACCAGGAGGTGACCCTGGAAGGTCTGACACTCTCAGGTAAAGCCCAGCACCCCAATCATCCTTCTGAGGCTGCAGCACTTACGAACACAGAGCACCCCCCATATCTCCACTCTGGAGTGCCAAAGGATGTTCTGTCCCTCAGCTTTTCAAAAAGCCATGATTTAATCCACAGTGCTAAAAATTTCTCGGCAAACTAAAGCTGCAGTCATACGAAGCTGCCTGACTGATTTTGTATTGAGGGAAGTCGTGCAGTTGCAACCAGCCCAAAGCTGTGCCTGAGCAGCCAGAATCGTTCCTTGACAGAACATCTACCTGGGTGATGGATTCACTGCAGCCCAGTCCTGTGCTGGCTCCATCCATGTTTCCTCCAGCCAGTCGGACGCTGCTCCAGCCACACAGCGCTCTCCCTGCTGCTGTTGCACAAAGCCATCTGTCAGGTTCTCAGCCTGATTTCCCTTTTCCTGTCTTCCACCAAAGTAGGAGCAAACGGGGCCAGATTCCAGCTGTATTTTTCATCCTCCAATTAGCAGGCTCCAATTCATCACTCTGAGTATCTCCTGGCATCAGTGCTGAGATTCCCTCCTCACGCCTGGTAAATCGGTCTTCATTTAAAACCCTCTCTCTTAGCCCTAAATGGAAATCAATTCTGCAAGTTTAGCAAATAGTTAATTACTCCACAAAGAGGATTGATTGGCCTTTGATCACCAGAAAGCTCTGTAGTGCTATTAGTCTCTTTCATCTGTGATTAAACCACAGAGAAAAAGAAACAAAAACTAAATTAGGCTTCTCCTGTTATCCTACAAATATTTAATGACGGGATAATCTCCTAAAGGTGTGATCAGGGGATATACATTCTGCCAGGAAACGTCTCCAGCTCAACCTTGAACCCAAATTCTCTTCCTGCAAAGAGCCTGGCAATGAACTTTACAGAGGCGTGGAGCTGAGCTCAAAGGGATGCTTTGTAGTACACCCTCTTCTTGGCCTTTTCTTCTTTTCTCTTCTTATGTACATTTTAATGCAGATAAAGATTTTCCCAATGGAGCCCTGACATGAATAATAATAATAATAATAACAATAATAAAGGCTTCCTTTAAATTCAGTTTTGGCTCTGCTGACTTTCTCAGCAGGACAAGCCTGTGTCCCGTTGATTTGCAGCATTGTACAGAGCTGTTTCCCCAAATGATGGGATCCTCCCACTTCAGACAAATTTCAAGTATCACAGTCCCCCACTGCTAACCCACTCTAGAATTCAGTCCCAGGAAAGCACAAAGCCACCGAGCTGCACCGTGACAGAAGCTGTGATGGGAAGGTCATAGGATGGAGAATAAGGATCGAGCTGCACTTCTCACGTTCCAGGCAAATTTAAGGTCTGGGAATCTTCCTCTTGTGACACTAATGCAAAGCTCATTAGGGAGGCTGGCATGGGCTGTGCCCCTCACAGCCATGGACACACCAGATGCATCCCAAGCCTCTCCAGAGCCCTGGGCAGCCAGGCCAGGGCTGTGCTGTATCAAGACGTATTTGGGAATTGCTTCTTCCCCATCATCACCAGAATTTTAGGAGAACCACGGAAACACCTCTGCTCTTCTCCAGCAAATTTTTCTAAGCTGCAAATGGTGCTGCTCCCAGCACATATTCCCAGATGCTGCAATGAGGGTTGAACCCAGCACCAGGCACAGAGAGTGCCCCAAATTTCTGCAGCCTTTGTCTCCCTGGCTGGAGAAGGTAACACCTATGGCATTTGGCCACTGGTCATCTGGGGAAGCCAGTCCCAAAAGCCAACGATGCTTCCACAGCCAATAGTACCGACAGCAAATTTGAAAGGATCATTTCTGCCATCGGCATGGAAGGCAAAGACCCTGTTCTGCACAGTACACAGCCCTGTATCCAGGAGGAGGTCAGATTTCAGGAGGCATATCTTGCCAGGTGACCTGATTAAGACACAAGATGGGGAAGGAAGGGATGGAGCTGGTAAGGCTGAACTTCAAGAAGTTTCATAACTTGCTACGAAAACTCAGGAAGTTATCATAACTTTTTTTAGCACTAAAATGTCATAATATTCTTCATGCAAGAGAAAAGAAGAGCCTCCTGACATGTTTTCAACTCTCGAATGGCAAAGAGTCCTTGAGGGGCCGTGCCACGCATCAGGCAACAGCAGGCGTTAATTAGCCCAGATTTCCTACGGAATTGTTGTGTGCGGGTGTGCGGGTGCGCGTGTGTTTTCCTTTCCCTGGGTGTCTCATTTGCAGAATGTTCAATCATCCCCTCTCTCCTGACTCGGCAGCCGTGTGTGCTCCTGTGCGACTGCCGAGCGCTGACACCTGTCACACAGTGCCACCGCAAATTGGACGTGTCAGCCCCAGCGTGCTGGTGCCAAGGTGTGAATTAGATGGAGGCTCTCACCGCTGCTCTCCTGACCTCTCCACTCCATTACCAGGACATCCCAAGCCTCAGGGTATCAAAAACCAAAACACAAGGAAAAGAACCCTACACACCCATTGCAACCATCAGTGACACTTTCCTCTCCAAATGAGGGGAAGATTTAAATAACCAGAATTTGTAAACATGCAGATTTCATTTGCAGAATGGCTAGAAATGGGCTTTGCTTTTTTGTTTGTGCCATACCAGGAGGCTCTAGTGGCCAGAAAGAAAGGGAAAGTGAATAGTTAGCGGAGCTTTCAGATGAAAAGACTCCCAAGTCATTCTGCACAAAGGAAAAGGAGCGTTTCTGTCATGCCCTTCGATGTGGATGTGGTCACCAGCAAACTGCGCCAACAACCCCAAAACAATGCTCGTGGCTGAGATCACCCCAGTTCCCGGCCCTTACCTTGCGCGGAGGTTGGGGGGGGGATTGTTCTGTTTTTTAAAACAATGGCTCCCAGAACAAAAGGCTGATTTGTGCAGCAGGCAGAGCTGGGACCACCTAGAGCACAGGGCTGCAGCCCCATATGGTGCCACACAATAACAAATAAGAACAACAATAAGGAAAGCTGCACCCACTTTGCTCGGTACGGTGTTCTCAAAGTTACACAGTACGAAGCAATTATCCCAAAGTGGCAATTTTATTTGAAAATAACATTTAAATTAAAATGGGCATTTCAGGGCCTCCTGCTGAAGAGTGACATGGGCTGTTCAGGGGCCCACTGTCACTTTGTCAGCTGTCACATGCTGCCTCCTGCTAAATGGGCGCAGTTTGCCTTTACCCTTTATCCAGACTCTTAAAAATGCCGCACGCATTTTATGAAGACCAACTAAGTGGGATTGCATCTCTGACAGCTGTTCCAGCTTGGACTCAGTGAAAGCGCTTTGCATACATCTATCTTTTCTGCTAACAATTTGGATAGATAACAAAGCTCAGGGAGAGGGGTGTGCCAGGGGAGAGCGCTGGAACAAAGAGCTGCCACGCCCCAGTCACCTGCGAGCGCCCAGCCCAGGGTAACACCAATCAAGGGGATGTTCCATGAGAACTCAGCTTTGGTTCAATTACTTTTAGGTCTCCTGCGTCCTTGCAGCAGGTAGCTGTACATCCTGCAGACCCCACCGCAGCCAAGTGTCCCTGTAGAGCTGGGCAAAGAGGCAATGCTGTCCTGGGCTGGGTCACCAAGAACTAGAGACAGCAGTGCAAAGCTGACAGCACAGGAGGGACTCAGGATTCTCTGGATTGCTTTGCACTTGGTAAATTCTGAACTGCTCCTTAAAATTTGGCAATTTTCCTTATTCTCTCTTCTCCTCTTTTTACCAACACATTTGACTATTAAAACTTGCCATGTCACAAACACTGTCCTTCAACCAGTACATTGCCAGGCTGAACCATCTGCACACTCTCACCACAGCCTTCTCTTGAGGCCGGTGTTCCCCGAACCTCAAGCACATTTCAAGTCTCAGATATGCTCCAGTGCTGCTATGGACCCAGCCACACGTTCCTCAGTACGTGCAGACACATCCAGGAGCAGCCCCAGACTGTCTCTCCTGCTCCTCTTGCTGCCCATAGGCGTGTATCAGAGCCCCGGAGTCCCTGCGGTTGGAAAAGCCTCCCAGAGCAGAGTCCAGCCTGTGACCTGGGACACCAATCCACACCTTGGCACCAGACCAGAGCACACTTGGGTATTACTTCTGCAATCCTGCTGGAGGCAATCCCTGAAAGTAACCCAGCTCTTCTGAAACCCCCTTCTCTCCCTGACCATACCCCATGAGATAAGGAAAACCGGTCTGGAGGAACTGGCAACTCCTGGCAAGGCAGAAGCAAGGCATCCATTCAAAATAAGGTCAATACTGTTTGAATTGATTCTCTAGAATCACTAGATACTCGTACTGAGGATTTTGTAGTTATAAACAGCTAAATATATGAACATAGAAATATTTTTGAGACAAAATCTTCCTTATAAAAAAGCTGCTATACAATGGTGCTGAAGCAACTGGTGGTCATCATGGCTCCTTTTATTTTTAGGCTCAAGAAGCAAGTTTCCTACCAGGAAGGCCAGTGTCTTGGGTCAGTGCTTCCCCAGTAAGAAGGCCAGTCTTGGGTCAAAAGTTTTCCAGTTCCATGAGACTCTCTGTGCCTCAATTTCCTTCCACAACAAGATGTTTTCATGCTAGATTATGTTACAAAGATTTTCAGAGCTGAGATTTTCACATCTATGGTAATGAGGACCCCTTAGAGTAGATGGAACATGTGCAGGAGATTTACTGATGGGAAGCAAATTCTAATTTCTTCCTGCTTTTATTGCTGATTAAAGTGAAGAAATGTCTGTACTTTGCTCCATTCTGTGTTATGAGATCTCACATAATCACTGACAATAGTTTAAGGTATTATCTGATCTATGGAAGTGCATGTATTTAAAAAGAGGTAAAAGTCTTAAACCCAACATATTAAACATGAAAGGGGTGTCTGGTTTACTTGTTCAAAGTAAGGGATTTGCTCCCAGGAGTGACACATCTATTACTAATTAAACAATTAATTTATTATGCAGCACTTGCAGAAAACAACATATTTGAAGTCTGAAAACATCTGCTAAAGAATGGAAAATAATTTGGATACAAATAATTATCTTCAGGATTTTTCTTTACACTGGAAGATGCTAAACACAATTCAAATGTTGTTTTCCCTGAGCTAAATAACAGTCACGGTGTCACCAGCAATGCCGAGGCAAAGTGGAGCAGGAACAGGGCGTCATTTTCCTAAACGTGCCCATTTCTGAGTCATTTCAGAGCACGTGCAGAGAGCCAGACAGTTCCCTACAGCTCCAAATCGTCAGTGGGCAGGATCGCCTGGACACGAGGGATTCTCTGTCAGGAAGTCCCACGAGAAGCTGCCCCTTGGCTCCCCAGAATCTCGGCACCAGGTGGAAGGTGAGCTTCTCCACCCCTTTCCCAGGGACCAAACATCAACAGTAGTCAGTTTTTCTGTCCTCCATGATCTAAAATTCCTTGCAAGAAAGCCCACTGCACATCCCATACAGCTACACATATATACACACACATATGTGTTATGGAACAGGCGGAGGTGGATGTTCTCAACCACAAACACAGATGCAGCTGCCTCTCGGTGAGGATCCAAAGGTCTATCTCCTTTATCTAAAGGCATAATTCAAAATCTCGTCCATCACATCAAGAACCCACTCAGCTGCAGCAGAGGTCCTAATCTGCCCTGCAGAGCCTTTTTCACTCCCAGCTTTCTCAAATACCTTGACACTGAAGTCCCTATTCTCAGCCATCAGCTTTCACTTCAGCTTTTCTCTGCCATCATTCTCAGATTTTTGTCTACATTTTACTTTCTTTCTCCCTAACACCCCTAAAAATCTTTTACTAAACATCTTTATTGCTTAAATACTTGCCTAAACACCCATTGCTTGTCACACACAGAATGGAAACATTCTTTCTCCAGTTTTAACAGCTTCTTATTCCTCAGAGAGTCAGGGCAGAAAAAAAAATCTTCCAAGTTTATCACTGTGGCATTGCAACCATCTACAGGTTCTTCCTTTTTAGTGAATATATATTATCTCCCTCCTTTATAATCCCTTATGATCCATTCTTTACCACTTCTCCTTTGGTATCCAACAGCTAATTCCATCCTTGTACTTTTCTTTCCATCAGCCTCCATCACGATTATTTTCTGTCTTCATGTTCTCTCCTGTGCTGCTCTTTTAACTGGGCCTTCTCTAAGATCCATAAAACAAACCCACTATTTTTGAATTGTTTATTAAAGCTCTCCTTTCCTGTGTTGGCTGCAGTTATGCTGACTGTGTCTGGAGCCCACAGCTGATCACACCATCCCATATCCCCACAGCTTTCGTGTCACCTCTTGATTTCAGCAACACTTGTCGCTCATCTCAGACTTTACAAGAAAACCCCTTAGGCAGAGATTGTTTTTTTCCCAACAAATTCATTGAAACTACTTTCCCTCTGAATTACAGCCTCCTTCTCCCACAGCACATCTGGACTGAGAAACAGCAAATCCACAAGGGGTGGAGAGGCCACCGACAGGACACGGGGACGGCAGGACACGCGGCTGTGCCAGATGTCCAGAAACGCCCCAGAGCCGGCGATGCTGGTGGCCACGGGCCCCTGAGAAGGGTGGGGTGTGCGGGCACCTGCCTGGGCTCACACTGCTCCGTCCTCACTGCAGAGCTGCTTCAGTGCAGCTCTCACAGGAGGAGCTTCCGCACTTGTGAATGTGATTAGAGGAAAGACTGGAAAATGGGATCCTCATGTTCGTTATGAGAAAAGTAGTGCTTGAAATAAAGTCCCAAATATGTTTTGTAGTTGCCTTAGATATCACCATTATTAGTGGCCTTAAGAGGCGCGAGAAAATTCTATAACTAAAAACCTAACAAAGGACCAGAGTACTTGGGGAGAACAGTAGAAAAATCAGGCCTTTTTTTTTTAATATATTTTAAAGGTATACAGTTCTTGCGATTTAAATTTACCACCAAACCTCCCAGCTTCTCCCCCAGTGTACCAATTCAGGGCTACTTAGAAGGAAAAAAAGGAGAGAAAAAGGAAAATCATTAAACAACCCCCCAAAAAGAGGGCTCAATGAGGTCTCATTTCGTCGTAATGAGCTCCAATTTAACATGATCATTATTTCTGACATTAAAGGCCTGTGAATAGTGTCACATGCCCAGGAGCTATTTTTTTTTACCCTCTAATGCCAGAAATAACAAGCTGCAGTTAAGGGACAGTGAATCAGGGTCTGTAAAATTACATTAAAATAGGAATTTCACTACTGATAGAATGACTCTTAACTAGGCAGCCCGTTCTGAAGGAGGCTTCTGGAGCGTGTGGTTGCTGGAGATGGGGCTGGTAGCCGCCAGCCCTCGCACAGTGCCCGTGTCTGCACTGAGGAGGCACCAGCACGAGGCACAGAGACAGATGGGGCTGGCTGGGGAGGGGACCTCAAAGCTCATCTCACTGCAACCAGGGACCAACTCCACCTGCCAAGAGTCCCTTCCAGCAGCACGAGCTCAGCCGTCCCCACGCAGGGGAGCTGTGGGTGGATGGAGAAAGCCCTTGCAGAGCCACCCCACGGTCAGCGGTGGGAGCAAGGGAAGAACTGGCAGGGCAGCCCAAAAGAGCCTTTCCTCAAAGGAACGGACACTGGCTTGGGAAACACGGTTTGCCTGAGTGCAGGAATAAATTCACTCAGGGCACGGGAGGATGAGAGATGCCAGTGCCACAGAAGCACTTGGAACACGTGCCACGAGGTTGGGGCTGGAAGCACATTTCCCTCAAACATTTCATACCTTGCCAAAACCCTGCACAGCTTAGAGCCCTTTCTTTTAGCTTTTTGTGTTAAGGAAGTTACTGGTTCGCTGCAGGTCACCTCCCACTTTTGCCATCTAAAGCTCTCCGAGGTGATTTCACAGCCTCCCAAAGGTTCCAGGGGGTCGATCAGTGCGCTGAGGTGTGCAGAGAAGCTGGAGTGCCAGAGGTGGCCAGTGCGAGGTAAAGGGAAGCTCAGCTGCAGATACACTTTGGGAAGATTTGATCAATTTTACTTCCTTGTATTAAATATGCATGATGCCAAATTTCCACACACGAAGTACAGATCCAACATCAGGGTATGGCTCCAGAGGTGGACAAAGACTCCAGATGGTCCCAGCTGTCATCTCACACTCTGTGTGAAATATTTAGTGTTGCAAGAAGACAGAGACACATATGCACCCTCAGAAAACACACTTGCTTGAACACAGCACACACAGACCAGCTCTGTCCAGTGGTATTAATCCCATTTTATGGTACACGGAAGCCTCGCTGATGTAAACCAGGGATGAACAGATGATTCTGGGGGTATTTTTGTTTGAAACACGTGCAGGTAAGGTCGCCTCCATCCAAAGGAAACACAGAAATTCTCCAATGAATGAACAACCCCCACTCTCTTTCCTGGGCTTGTGTAAGAGCCCACGCACACAAGCACGTGCACGTGGATACTGACTGGCTTTGCACAAGTCAATGCCAGGTCTGGAGTGAAATATGAACTGCGTGCCGTTGGGAACCGGCAATTCAGCACCTGCGAGGCAGAGACAGAGAGAGAAGGGGCAGAAAGAAATGCAAGTTCATGTGTACCTGTGAAACTTGGGTAAGGGCAAGGCTGGAGGAGCTTTCAAGGAAAAAAGGCCCCAGTTTGTGTCTTCATTGATAATTGGTTTGTGTGGAGCAAGCAGGCGGAAAAGGCATCGGAAAAAAGTGATGGAGTGAAACAGCATGGGCTGCGCTTCCCTGCCTGACGAGGGCGAGAGAAATTGTGAGCAACCGAGGCAGGTCCCAGAGGGGTTCATTAAGTGACTGGCCCTTGACAGTCCCCTGCCAGAGCTGACCTGGAAACATTAACATGAGGCCAGAGTTACAGCACAGGGGCAAGGGAGGGCAGCGAGCGTGGGCTGCACACGAGAGCGGGCCGCTCCTGGGCACAGCACCCGTGTCTGCCCGTGGGACAGCACCCCGAGGGGCTGCGCCCGGCGCTGGGGCTGCCAGAGCTGTCCCTGCTGCTGCGGCAGCAGCTGTCCCGGCACTCCCGGCAGCGCTGCGGAACCGGGACGGGACCACGGCAGAACAACGGCAGAGCAGGGATGACAGAACACTGCCTGCTGTGAGAGATGACAAATGTTTACCAGGAAATGAGGCAGCTGCTGGGACCAAGATGAGCAGGTAGAGGAGGAATATGGAAAACCAAAAGAAAGCTTAGGGAATTATCCCATTTGTCATTTAAAATCTGAGGATTTAAAAAACATGGAATATGGAGTTTAGAAACAGAGCTGAAAGGTGTCATACCACCCACCTAACAGAGCTATCCCAATGAAATACATGTTCCAGTCTGCACCGAGGGTCCAAGCTGGCAGAGAGCAGCACTTGCACTGGCCAGTGGGACAAGTGAGAGCGGGAACCAAGCATCAGGGGATCCAACTTACCTGCCTCAAACCCAAGTCACATTACACTTGAGAAGAGGACAAAGATGGCCCCAGAGCACTTAGTTTAACCCGCACTAACAGAATAATTCCAATTTACAACCAAGTCCCCTCTCCACAATCATGTTCACACCACCCTTACAAACGTGACCACCTCAGCCCTTCTAAAACATGAGTCTGCTCTCCTCTGTCCTGTGCCTCCACTGAAATATAATCACAGGATTTTAAGCCCTAACAATCAGTCAAAAAGTATTTTAAAAGGCTTAACAGAAACTTAAAAGACGAAAGTAAAAATAAGCCAAAACAACTGACTAAGAGGGAATGGAGACAATGACTTTCTTGTTACAAAACAGAACAGTCAGTCAACCACATTAAAAAGTGAACTGAAATAAGGCACAAACATGGCATGAAGGAAACATGTCTGTCCTTCTCCAAGAGTACTTATCATCTGTTTGCTCACAACATCACAGTCATATGGGGAGATTTTGACTGCAGCAGGGTCTTCCACATGTATTTAGGTTTATTTGAGGGATGGAAACCCCCAAAAAACAAAGAAACCCTTCCCATGCATTAGATTTGTCCACAAGGCCATAGATAAAAGGCCCCAGGCTGCCCAGCCTGGAACTGGGACAGGTGACAATGACCCCAGCGCACGGGCGTGGCTGCTGATGCCTGGGGACTCTGAGGGCAAAACTCCCATGGGGCAGAACCATCCACTCTGCTCTCAGGCAGGAGGCCTCTCATTCAAGCATGTGCCAGGTCCGACACTATTTTACTGCATTAACTTGCTTTTCCATTGCAGAAATCAAAGCCCAGCAAACTCTGCTTCAGGAAAAGGCTCTGAACAAACAGCTTTTCCTGTTCCTGTGACCTGTCTCCCTCTCTGAGCTCTGCCAGCGCCCATCACCTGCTGCTCCCCACCAGCTGACAATGTACTGGAAGACACAGATCAGGAGAAGTAGGACTTGGTAATCATATATTAGTATTTTTTAAAATAAAAACTGACTCCAAGTTTTTTAGTCAATTAAACGCATCCGGCACATCATGTATGTGATGTAATGACAGCTTGAGACTTGAAATGCTTTTGATGCATTATTAACCATAAAAAAGGCATTAAATACCGAGCTTGAATGCCATAGGGATGCATATTTCAATAGAAATTATTTTTCAATATATGCTTAAAGTTTATTTTGGTAAACAGATGACTGGGGGCTGTCAGGACTACAGACAGATTTATGTTTAGTTGGAGTCTTTTGGAAATGAAGGGAAATAGCTGGACTTGTTGAGCACATGGAAGGGATATAATTCTTTCTGCCAGCTCAGAGAAGGGTGAGCAGTAGCTTGGAAGCTGCCCCAGCTGGGAATATTAATTTTAGAGTGACAGTTGGGAATTTTGCCAGGTAAATACAATCTTGAAGAAAAAAAAAGAAAAGGAGAAACATGACATTTTACTACCTGATTGAGAGGTGTCACATTCATTTTCTGCACCTGCAAACAGAGTCACAGTTCAAAGTACCAAAAGGGAAACTAATCCTGGTGCTCCAACATCAAATAATCCCTGGCAGAAACTTGGCTTTTCATCCAGTGTTGTATTACCACCATAAAGCCACTCTTGTATTAAGAAAAGAAAACCCCAAACCAAACCATCCCTTGCACCCGTCACTCCCCAGCAGAGACACCCTCAGGGGAAGCCTGGCAGCACACTTCTGCCCTTGCCTCGTGCAGAGCCTGAACTCCATGTGCAGATTCGGAGCAGTGAAAGAAAGCAGAACCCATGCACACCCTCCACTGTGGGGACCACTCTTCCCTCACTGCCAAGTGAGCTCTGCAGATTAAATGTCCAGGCTGAAGGATTTGGTACGTTCCATTTTAGGAGAAATCTAAAATTTCAGCATATCAGTGTTGCAAATTTCTTGTTGCTATTCACATTACTTCATGAGCTTCCCTATATAAATACATATATTATCATAACCAAGTTTGGTTTGGTATTGGGGTTCAGGCCTGCAAATGCCCACTGATTTTGCAGGGATATTATGGAAGTGAGGTCTGCAGGATCAACCCCTTCACATTTAGCTCTTCAAACATTTGTACACCGTTATCAAGCTGCCTTGTATTTCTCTCTCTGCCAGGCTACACACAGTCAGCTCCTTTAATCTTTCCTCAGAGATCAATCCCTCAGCCCCTTAATCCTTTTTGTTGCTCTTCTCTAATCTCCTCGTGCTTTGTCGATCCCTCTCAGCCTCGGTGCCCGGAACAGAACGCGATGCTCCATGCACGGGGAGCCCCTCATCACCAGAGAAGCTTCCAGAACACGTTCTTGCACTGGGAAGCGATTTTCTCCATAATGGCACCCCGACTCGGTTGCTTTGTCACCATAGGACAAATGAGGTATTTCTCACCACACCCCAAGAAGGTGCCTCTGCTTTCACTTCTCAGCAGTGGAAGTGGCAGAATACAGGCAGCCCCTCCAAAACAGTGATTATTTTAATGCAGGACATGACAGTTTGATGTATTCAGGTGCAAAGGTCCCTGAGCTGTCCCGTGATGGAGCCAGAGCTGCCCAGCCCTGCAGGACATCCCCTGCGGAGCCGCCTGCTCTGCCAGACACCCACTGCTCACGTCCCTGAGCACCACAAACCACTGTCAGAGCCATGAGAAAGGGAGCCCTGACTAAATCCTAGTAATTCCCTTCGGCCTGCAAGGCCTTTCCCCAGTGCCCAGACACAGTGAAACAGCAGCTCTGGGCTGGGAGGTGGGAAGCTGCTGGGGGTTTTCCCTACCTGCTCACACCCACCCCCCTTGTCTGCTCTGAAATGCAGCTCCACTATTTCACTGCCAAAGAATGCTGCAAAAAAACAACAAGAAAAACACAGGTTAAGTTGCCTTTAATCTCTAATTCCTGTACAAGAACGGATTGCACGTGGTAAAGGATAAAGGCAGATCCGAAGTCAGCGGGTTAGGCAGACTGCGCCAGACCTTCGCTTTCAGAGAGACACAGCCTGGGGAATTACACAAATGGCCTTCCATTGCCCTCTTCGGTTCTTTTTATGGCAAAATGCTTTGCTTTTATCAATTCCTCCCCCTTCTCCAAGTCCCAGAGGCTCAGGCCAAACAAAAGGCAGATGCGCAAAGTGCACCCTTCTCCCCTGAATGGAGCGGGAGCCTCGCTCCGCAGGGAAGCCACGGCCGGGTGGAAAATGCTCTCGAAAAGTAAAAGCCGGTAAGAGCGGCCGATCTTTCTGCCTGGGTGAAGGAATTTGGCCTCAGCCAAAAAAAAAAGGGGGGGAGAGAAAAGGGGGGCTGCTCTTTTCAAGCCCCCGTAGGCACCGCACCATTGAACTGTGTCAGGCTGGAACAGACAGAGGAGGAACACGAGCCTATTGTTGGAGATATCATCAAAAATAGAAGCAGAGAAAACGATCCTGAGCAAGAGTCTTGCAGCAAGAAGACCCTGAGCAAGCAGCGGCTTCAGCTGTGGAAACCCGGGGTTCTCAGGGGTTCAGAGCAGGACCCTGAAGGCCAGGGAGCACCCATGGTGTCCCGACAATGATAGCAGAGTGACTCCCCCACTCCCAGAGAAGGGGCCAGAGCCCAGCCCAGCACAGAGACCCCAGGGCAGGGTCACAAGCACCAGATCAGTTTCAGGTGAAGTTCTTTTAGAACCAAACAAAATCTAGCTGGTGCAAAATGAAATTAAGATTGATTTCAGGAGTGCCCACTTTAGACTGCTGATGCTCTTGCTCATGTAATTTTTGATGGCAGACAATGAAGAATCTGTAATTGGCAGAGAAAGACATACAAACTGATGAGGAATCAGCCAACATTTTCCTGCCACCTTTCAATCTCAATATGTCACTGACTCACACACAAAGACCTGAATAAAGATTAAATCTGTAATAATTTACTCAAAATCAGATGCTTGCACAGTAGGACTGAAGTACTACCTACATGCTGATTCAGCTTGAAACAACTAAACCCACAGCTCTGGCTCATGGTAACAACTGATGAGTTGTGTTTGCTGCCAGGAGGAATGTTTAGCCACTGGATTAAATCTGTACACAAACCCTGACGCCTCATTGGTACAAGTTCATATTCAACACATCAATCTATTTAGACTCAGTCTAAATGGAAAACCTTCTCCACTGCCATTATTGTTGTGCTGGATCATCACTCCTTGGAAGCATCAGCAAGTGCTGCTTGCAATCCTCAATAACAGCCCTGGCTGCCGTCTCCAAGGACCTACCTCCCACCTGAAGCAAGGAGAAGCACTTGGCATCTCACTGCAGCCTTCCTCACCTGAAGGAATTTGCTTAACTCTGGGATATGTCTATTTTAAATTTTGGCTTCTGCATTTTACAAACATAACCCATGGTCACAGGTCAGCACATAACCTACACATGAACATCTATCTGTGAATGGACCAAGGCCAGAGTATAACTCACAGAGGTGGGATGTCTGGTGCACGGTATTCCTGCCCATGGCTGCGGGGTGCAACTAGGTGAGCTTTAAGGTGCCTTCCAACACAAACCACTCTGGGATTCTGTGATTTCTCATACGAGTGCAGCATTTTGCACAGCTCCACTGTCCTTCCTCATTGCCATTTGCCTGTAAGCATCATCCTGACACACACTCTTCACAGCAAACCCTTGAGAGCAAGCCAGCACACCTCCCCCACTAATTTAGCTGAAGAAACAACAATGAAAACACTTTCCATTAAAAAAATTATCTGTGGTACCAGTGCAAGATGGAACAGGGCATGGAACAGATCCTACCCAGCATGCAGGGGCAGAATATGGATGGCACCGGGAAGCATCCCTCTGGGAAGCATCCCTCTGGCACACCATGGCCTGTTCCCGAAGTCAGCTTTGTAGAGAAAATCCATAGTTTGCTATGCTTTATCTTAAAAGAGATTCTAAACTGCTACTTGTATTTACAAATATGAGATATTGAAAGTTTGCCGATGTGCGTACAATTAATAAAACATCAGGTGCTGCCTCTTGCTTTAAACATTTGCGTGACTGGAAGCTGGAGAGCAGCTCATTTAAACAATGTATGTATTCTGGGTAACATTTCCCTGCAAATGTTCCCTCTTTCACTATGATACCCTTTAAAAAGTGTAAAACATTCCATGCTAATAAGAATCAACAGGGGAAAAAAAAATTCTTAGCACAAGTGCTTAAATAAATTATCGTCTTTGTAACTCTGCCATAAATCCCCTGGTTGGGATATGATGATTTAGCACTTGCTGCTCTGGCACAAATCCAAATCCTTGGGTTTCTTCTTGGATAAAATACTGCCTTTTCACCTTTCTGACCTCACTTCAACTTCAGTCTGAGGTGACACGAGTCTCCTGGTCTCCCCACAGTCCTTGCCGGGCCGTGGCAGAGAGGACACCAGGCCCTTCTTGCAGGGCTGCAGGCAGGGGCTGCCCAGGCAGGGGGCAGATGCCTCCTGCCAGCCCCAGGCCCCCACAGGAAACACTTGCCTTCATTTTCTCTTCTAGGAAGAAAGACTTTGGCTCCCAGAACAGGCACAGAAAAGATGCCAACAAATCCCCTGGAATACAGAAGGAGAAACCCCTAAATCCACAATGAAGAAAAACAGAAAATTCCCCCCAAAAAAACAACCACCAAAAGCCTGAAGAGGAGGGGTCACATATGAGCCAGTGATTGTTTTTTCTTGTCGGAAAGAAGCATTTGCTGCTTATTTCAGAGAGAACGCTGCTCCCAGCCATGGTGAACTTTACACAGGTTACTCTTATCCAAAATGCAACTATTTGCTTTATTCAGTCTGGGTTATCACCACAGGGAAGAGGAGAAGCAGGGAGAGCAGCTCTGAGCCCAAATCTTCCGTGCCTCAGCTGAGGAACGTGAGCAGCGTTGCCTCCTTGGTGCCACTTCTGAGGTGGAAAAGTCACCTCCAGGGCTGGGCGTTGGTTTTAGGTGTCAGAGAGTCCCCTCCAGTCCCCAGACACAGACAGGGCACTGACCAGGATCACGCTGCCCTGCAGGAGCTTCCCAAGCTGCGTTACCAGAATGCTGCTCCGGGTACACCAACACCTTGGCCACCCCACCCACCGCTTTTTCTTCACAATATTGCCTGGCTTTTCAAAAGGTGATTCCAAGGCCACTTAATGAAGAAGTCAATTCCTCAGCTAAACAATTTTTATTAGAACATTTAATGAGTGAATCCTGTAGCACATGTGTTTATCTGGTTTATCAAGCTTCCAGGAAAATCTCATATTAGGGGTTTGGCTGACTTCTCTCCCAGCTAAAATGACAAGTCTCAATGTCTTTACAAATTGTACAAGTAACTCCAGACCCTTTCACCAGGCAGCATCCAGGTTTTACTTCCCAACAAAACTGGGAACATCACATTAAAGAAACCTGCTCCTTTGCTCCTGGGCATAACATTAGGTATCCACGTCAGAGTGCCAAGCAAACCTGCTAGAAGCTTGTGGGTACATAACATGCCAAAAAAACTTGTTGAGGAATAAATATTCTGAAGAAAACATGTTGATTCACCAAGACAGAGAATTAGCACAGCACCTTCCAGCTGGGCAGACAAACTCTTCACCAACAGTGATGTGCAGGACCATTGGAGCAGCACAAAGAGGGACTCAACACAACTACAAGAGATCCTGCTTTGTGTAATCATCTTCTGTCCATCACAACTCCACCCACAATAACGGGTCCTTCCTCACCTCCCCTTACCCCAGATACCCTTAGTTCTGCCCAAACATTGAGCTACAGCTGAACACAGTGTCCAAAATCCTACAACCACACACGAATCCATGGCAGAGGTCACCATGACCACACAGACATTTTGGGTTTGCTTGCCCTTGGTCCACCTGTCGTTTCTGCATGGTGCCCTGCAGAGACACTGATCTTCCTGGTGGGAATAGGGAGCCCTGCTCTCCTCTGGTCTTGGCTTTGCTGACGTGACCCGAGGGCGCAGACAACAGCAGCAGGAGCCAACCCCAAGGCTGCGCTGAGAGGGGCAAAGGAAGTTGTTCATTAGAACACAAATCCAGTTAACTGTGAGTGGAAAAGGCTGGTCAGGCTCCAGCAGGTGAAGGACCCCCATGGCTGGTGGTGCAGAGCTGGGCAGGGGTCCAGGGGACACGGCTTCGTGTCCACTGCCTCGGCCCTGCCCCGGGGCTGGAGGCTCACACGCCGGCCTTGAACTCTCCGGCTGTCTCTCGGCTGTCTCCCTGCCATATTAATTACCATTTCCTCTGCCAGGGCCACAAAACAACCTTCACTGCATTAGTGCTAATTAAGAAGAGTGACTTTCCTATCCTGGCTGCTTAAATCACCCTCCTCTCCTCATCCAGAGCAGAAAGGAGTGCTGACAATCTTACTAAAAACAGAAGGCAACACCTCAGTCATGCTTTGAGCTGGCAGATGGGGCCAACCAGCTCTGTCCTTCTGTGGGGACAGTGAGGCTGCATGGAGCAGGAGGGGAGGGAAGGAGAAATGACATGTGCCCTGGGACTTGGAGGTCTGTACCTCAGGGAGAGGGGGGGAGAGCATCCTGCTTTGGAAACATCTCCTACTTGAAAGCAGAACAGCCAAAATGAGCATATTTACAACACAGCCCTGTTGGCAGAGTAGCAATGTGCCTCTCCATCAGCAAGCAGATCCTGAGCAGCCTGGGAGGACAGTTTTATGGAGCCACCAGCATTTACAAAGTACCAATCCTGATTCTCTCAGTGTTGGATCCTTATTGCAGGTACATTCAGATACTTTTTATCTCCTGGCATTGTTCTTGGCTACGCTGGCTGCACAGGACAGACCCAGGGTGTCTTGCTGGTGTCCTGTCACGCTGACTCCAGTGCATCTGGAGAGCAGCCTGTGACACCCACCCTGGCCCCTACTTCATAACCAACCACAGTTTCTGCAATACACGAGATATCCATACCTCAAGTACTTGTTATAAGTGACTGGAAAAGCCTGGAGCCACCAGGAGCTTCAGCAATATCTGAGCCTTTGGTTTACAGTCCTCTGGGAATAGCAAGTGTGTGCTGAGTGTGTGCTATTATTTTAATTTTTGTTGCTGACCAACTTCCAGAATCAACAGAAGGCAAAAGTCCTGCTCCACACAGGAGGCAGGTTCAGAGACCTTAAGTGGTGGGAAGCCCCAGGGCCCAGAGCCAGTGCCCAGCGCTGGATGAGGTGGATTTCTCCTAAATCACATTAAGTCATCCACAGAAACATTAAAGAGTTTCCTGACATTACAATTCTGTGTAAGCAGTTAGAGCTGTTGCCATAGGAACACTAACAAATATAGGGATGGGTATAATTGGGAATAAAAGGGATGGGGAAAAGAAAGAAAATGGCCTGTGCCAAGGACAAAGTTTGGACTCTGTGCTGCTCGTCTGAGCGCTGGGAGCTGCAGAGAGCCGGGGCAGGGGCAGTGTGGGGAGTGGGCTGCGGCTGCCTCACAGCCCTGCGCCACCACTGCCCCAGGCAGGGGTCTGGAGAGCAGCCCCCGGCCCCATCCCAGCGTCCCCGCCCCTCTGCTGCGGGCTCTGCTCCCTCTGGGGAGGGAGAGACGGTGGGTCAGTCCCGCCGGCTCCAGCCCTCCTTCCCCTCCTTCCCCCGCTTTACAAAAATAGAAAGAACACATGTTCCCATTAGTCACTTGCTAGAGGGAAGCTGGGGGGTATGTGCTGACAGTCACAAAGCTGAGCTCTAATTTGAATACTATTTGCATATTCCAGGTAGACAAAGCGCAGCCGTATTAAAAACGCGCGTGAGGACGCACAAAGCGAGGCAGCAGCGATGACATTTGCCAGAAATCCAGCAATGCTTTTTCCCAGCATGTTCCCTAACACAGGTGCCAGGGCCCCTCTCGGCTACTAACGCCCAGCCTGGCTGGGCTCAGGGAGGCTCTTCATTAAACTCTGCTTGCCAAGAACGCTTTGTATCTGCACGAGTGAGGACACAGCCGCCCTCATGGGAACACCGAGGGCTCTTCCCTTTGGATAATGCCATTTGCCAGCCCCAACAAGCAGAAGCCATCCCAAGGCAATCTGAACACAATAAGTGTCTTTCACTGCTGTTGACTAAGCTGAAATTCGTTATTTTCAGGCGTTCAGCGAGGACTAATGAGTGTCTGAGGCTCATCGCGCCGTCCCTCCTCACTGACATCCTCTTGATCTCTAAAAGCTCAGTGATCTTTGGCTTGAGCGTAACCCCGAGGAGTTCAGAGGTTAAGTTTTGGGGATGCAACCAGTGTCTGAGCCAGGCAGGATGGAGCTGCACCAAGGTCATGGCAAAACACTGCTGGGAGAGGAAGAAAACCCTGACTCCTACAGGTGTCTGTTATTTATTTACCCACCAATTCCCAGATGATGCACCAAGAGCAGGATGCCTCACCAGTGCCTCACCAAGCCTCTGCCAACTCCAGCAAGACCAAAGGTCAATAGATGCCAACTCTCTTTGTTCAGGGAAATATTGTAGATTTTTAACCAGCACTGTTGGTCCACTGTGAATCTGCAACACACCATACCAAAAAATGATCCTATCATCAATACTGGGGCATATACGAGGGCAGAAATAACGTACAAGGAGACACTCACCTGACAGGAAAAGCTCCTAACCTGGCAATATCTACTTGGAATTACCTTTCAACTGATGTTTTTGGCAGAATCTATTAAAAACCATGTCTCTGCAAGCCATGATGGCTTTAGCTTTACTTTTTTTTTTTTATTAAGCAGTTTGCCAACCACGACAAAGCCAGAAAAGGATGTAACCACCATCACACAAAAACCCAGTAGCAGGTAAGAAGCAGAACAGTTGGGAAGATCCTTCAAGAATTCAGACAAGTATATCTTTGTCGCTCTGTAACAGACCTCAGTGCTCCGAGATAAAGCTATGAACTTCTGGTGTGGAATTACAGCATTGTCAGCCAGAACTCAATTCATCTCTAAGGAATAGGAAAAAATTTTGCACTGGAAAAGCAGCTGATTAATTGTAACCAAGGTAAGGGGAATGGGCCAGATGGACAGCCTTCTCCTGTTGTCCCAGCAAGAAGGAGCTTCCTCTCCTTGTGGCTTTGTTCTACATCCATCATCAAAGATACTATTTGACATTTTTCCTATCCTAAGGATCTTTTCCTGCATGGGTTTCACTGAACACCACCCTTCCCCTCCTGCCCGGTGACTGACTGGGAGCTCTGAGCAGAGCCAGCCCTGAGGTTTGGGCAGGCAGTTTTCCCAGTGTACTGATTACAACATATATAAAATAATACTTTGTACAAGTTCAGAGGGAATAATTAAATATTGCTCTCAGCTCTTGGCAGTGACTTTTACAACACTGGGTAATGAGTTATCACATTTTGACCTTTATGTCTAACTCACCTTGGCAACTTGCTGAAAAAACTTTGACCACTATGTAAGCAAAAATAAGAGGAAAAGGAAAAGGCAGGCACAGGCGCTGCTCCAGCAGGTAAAGATCACAAACACCAGGTATCCATCCAGGAAGCCACTGAACTACTTCCTAGTGTTGGATTTAATAGCAAATTACCAAAGAGACACTCCACATTACTACAATCTGCACATCAAACCAGGCAGAAAGCAACCTGCAATTATACAATTAGATTGATACACAAGCTTCCCGCTCGTGTTTATTCCTGCTGCCAATCACGCTGCTTACTGGAAAACAAGGGCTTGGAGCTTCCAGCCTGCCTCACACTTCCCCTCTGTGCTTCTGCATTTTGAGGGGCTTAACTGACCACATCTCATTCCTTCAACACCCTGATGAACCCAGCTTTAAGATTACACCTCGCCCAGGTACCTTCGGCTGAACCAAGATCCATCTTTATACATGGGGCACAATTTACCCCAGCAGCAACTCACTGTGTGCAATGTGAGAGTAGCAAAGAAGAGACAAGTGTTTACTACTAGCTGATGAAGGCAGTTGATTGAAACCTAACAAAACCCTTGATTTCAAATGAAAATAATGAAATGAAAATCATTTCACTATGTTGTGCCCTGATAGAAACCATGAAAGGGGAATGCAGACAGGAGCAGCCTTTCTATTTGAGCTTGGTCTGCTCATAATACAGTGCCTCTCAATGCCTGAACATTGAGAACACCTCAGGTACTTCAAAAACATCTGCTTGGTCCAGTTCAACGCACTGGTGACCCCTCAGGTCCCTGTGCTAATTAGTTTTTCCCACCCTGTCTTTAGCCACACCTGTCCCAAGAGTTACACTTTGTGTCCCTTGAGCATCATCCCCTCTCAGGTACCCACTGCAGCCGAAACGCTGCGCCTCTGCGGAGAGCCCGTGCACCAGTGCACTGGGTAAGGCTGTCCTGAGGTGGTGCTCACCCAGCACAGCGAGCTGGCACAGCCCACACAGACACTGACCTCTCCCAAAGAGCAGTGGGATCACACTGCGGCTGAGTGAGGTGGAGGTTTTCTCATCCACCCAGACTGTGGGAACAGAGGTGTGGGAGTAAATCGGGGTGCCCAGGACATTGTGCTGTTGTGCCAGCACAGCTTTGAGGGTAGAGGCAGAGGATGCAGAGCCTCCCAGCAGAGCCGGATGGACACAGGCTGTGCCTGGCAGGAACCAAGCCCGTGGTCACTGGCTATCACAGCTCTCAGTCCCATCACTTGGACATACACGCACCACAGTGACTGGTTTGTGTATTTTGTACATATATGCAAACAAACCATCTCATAATAATTATCTTTTCACAAATGACTTTGTTTAGGTGTCTGAGATTTGTTTCGCTTTCCCATCACACCTTCCCACCAAAGAGACCTTCATTTCCCAATCAATGGTGAGAGATTGTCTCCAAGACCTCCACGGCACTTTACAGCTCAGATCTCAGTGACTCACACCCATTTTCGGAGCCCACATCTCACACTGGTGGGAAATGATTCCGGCGTGGAGGCACAACAGCCCAGAGACACCGAGCGGCATCTGCAAGAACTCAAGCACTGACAGGACACATCAGAGCGCGAGGCACAAACTCTGTGCCACGGCTGGGAGATTCAGTCTGCCCTGGTTCCCCCCTTTTCCACCTCACGGGATCAGCGCTCCAGCCCTTCCCTGTGGCACGCCTTACCCCGAGGGTTATCCCCCTGGGCTGCAGGATCACCAGCTCCTCATCCACCCACACACCTCCCATGAGCAAATCAGGAATTTCTTCTGCTCCCTTCCCTCCAAGGGAATTTCTGCATCTTGGCAGAAACTCTTTTATAATGCCACGCAACACTTGTATTTACAAAGGCAGCGACACTACAGACCAGTCTGGGATTCAAATGAAGCCTTTCCCCTCAGGGTCAGGAGGCCAGCAAGACCTCCAGCTACATTTTCAAACTACATGGGGAATCACGTGCCTTTTGGTTGTCAAAATAAATACAGGACTAAACCCAAATGCAGGCTCCTGCGAAAGCTCGTGGGGCTGCGGTAACTCCAGCCCCAGGGCAGAGTGCGGGCGGCCGGAGCCAGCAGCGCCCACGCCCGGCCCCAGCTCCAGCACAGCTCCTGCCTCTCCAGCCCTGCAGCTGCCACTGCACCTTCTCCCCGCGCAAAGAACATTTCCTGGATTGAAGAGGCATTTAGTAGCTGCAAACAACTGGATCGAGTTGTGCTCTTCCAGTTTTAACATCATCTAAGGAGAAAGCACTTCCCATAGGCACACAGAGCCCAGCCATGCTGGGGAGGAACAGCACTAAGAGCAAAGGTAGAAAATGGAGGATGCAGATTATAAATTCAGTCACATTTTAAAATTTTCTGCTACAATAATTCACTTTATGTAGAATTAATGTGGCTGATTGAACGTTTGTGCTGTAATTTACTTATAATTAACATTTTATGGTGAACAGATTTCACCATCTCCTTCATGCTGTGAACTCCAAGCCATAGGTCAAAAATAGAGATGAAACAGATAAGCACAAAATATTCTCACTGAAATATTAATGAGATTTTAATTTACTACTTTAAAAATACATCTTTCATCAATGCCTGTATATCAAATCATTATTTTAATTTTTTTTCCACATTGTATTAAAAATATAATGAACTTTCCTAACTGGTTGAAAGACCCTGAAATATCTTTTGTGAAGAGACAGCTCAGAGGAACAAAAAGGTCCAAACACTCACAGTTATCAGAAATCTCACACGAGGGTTGGGTGAGAGCTCAAACCGAACACACCACCTTCACCCTTAACCAACTAAAACTGGGGCTCTCCACTCTCAAATCCTGTGGTCCAGCACAGAGGTCCTGCTCTTCCCACCAAGATCTTATTTAAGCATAAGGTCAATCTGTAAAAATAATTCAACTGACAGAAACTGCTTCCTGTGTTTCAACAGGAGTTGTTGCATTCACTGCTGAGATAACACAGACAAGGCTCTGCATCCATCAGCCATTCCCATCTTTCCAGCCTGCTCTGGCTACATTTGAAACCTCCAGGACAAGGCTCTGCTGTTAAGGAAGACACCACAAGTCGAAGGAAAAATGGTCTGGGAAGGAAGTCAGAAGCAAACTTGTATAAAATCTCCCACCCACTCTCCACGTGCGCTTGAAGCCTGCCCAGAGATGACAGACCACATCTGAATAAATTATTGAGTCATCTGCAATTCATCCCATTTCCTATATTCCAAAGCGCTATCAGACAGGCAACAGAGGACATTCCCGGAACGCTCTGATGACAGAGAATGAAGATATGGGATGACAATGAAAAAGTCAGCAGAAAATCATAAGTCAATGGGACTATTTTATGCTCTTTACTTCCTAGCCTGCACCAGACCATTCAAACAGCTCATTGGAATTTCAAATGAAAAGCTGAATAATACAGGATTATAAATCTGTTACAAACAAACCTAAAACGCATCAAGAGAAATATACATGGAATTTTCCTTCTGAAACTGCTCAGGTTTTTCCTACAGGTTTGTTTGCTGGGAATCAGCAACTATTTGTTTTGAGGGTAAAGCTGCTTTTCCTTTTTTTTTTTTTTTCTTTTTTTTAAATTTACTTTTCTTGTTTAGCTTAAAGGCCAGTGCCTGCCAGCCCCTTGATCTCTCCAGAGCTTGAAGAATGGAATCCAGACCCTTTCAGTTTTCTCTATGCAGCCATGTGCTTGCTCTCTTTTTCCTTTCAAGGTATTATGAGGGGAAAAAAAAAAATTTACCTGTGGGAGAAATTTCAAGAGAAACCAGATCCTGAGCAGCATCCCACCACAGAATGACTCCAAATAGGAAGTTAAATTCTCATCTGCAGAAAGTAGGACCCGTTGGTGGAACAGCAACAGGATTTCAGACAGGTCTGGAGCCCCCATCCTCCTGTGACCTGGGGGAAGCATGTGGAGCTCTTTCCTAAATTGTTCTGGGAGACCTGGGGACTGTTCATACAAATATCTCTGGTCCTTATTAGAACTACTCATTAGAAGCTCTTTCAAAAGAAAATAAAGCCTTAATGGTTCCTCTGCAGTAAACAAGTCAGAGCACTTGTAACAAACAAGCTACCACCAAAATCTGAGAGGGGTGAGAGCACTGCTTCTGGAAACAGCAAGGAAAAATCCCAAGTTACAAGAAAATACATATTACTACATTAATTTTCATTGGTTTTTGTTTTTAAAACATTTTTCACTGTTGGAATGAAAAAACAAACAAACAAACAAACAAACAAACAAATCCTGAACAGCAAGGCAGGGAAAAGCCCCAAAACATAGCAACCGAATACTGAACCAAGAATTCCCAAATAAAATATATAATACAATACTGCAGCAAATCATCCACAGAAATCTGAAAAAACTCCAGGGCTTCTCAGACCCTGCCAGGCAGCAGGATCACGTGCATTGAGCCAGAACAGTGTCGTGCTTTGGGAAGCCAGAGTGGGGGCAGCAAGAGGAAGAGGAGCCGATGGTGGAGGGTCCCCAGAGCAGAGCGCTGCTCTGGGTGCTGGGCCCTGCAGTGACAGAGCAGGACAGCCCAGCTGCCCTGGGGCTGGAGAGGCAGCTGCCAAAACCAGGGGCTACTTGAACAATAAAATCAAGAAATTGCAATGAGGTCAAAGTCTTCACCCCTTCGATCCCCTCCCTGGTGCCAACAGACCACCAAGCTGTATGGACTCATCTTTAAATGTTTCGAGAATTAATGATGAGAAACTACTCTGACAGATGGTATCTCTGCACTGTCTCATTCCCAGGGTCTCTGTTACCATCTTCTAACACACACAATTTTTTTCAGAACATCAACTAGGCTTCTACTCAAACATTGGGCCAAACCTTGAGAGAGCGGCTCCCACGGGCATCTGCTTGAAGAAAATTTCAGTGCAAAATCTGAACGAGAACCTTCAATTCTAAGCACCGAGTGTCAGAACCATTATTTACGCTGCCCCAAGTTCACCTGGAGCAGACATTTATCATGGCTGGGACCCTGGGGCTCCCTGACAGAGAGGAGCAGCAATGACACAGCGATGTCACCCCCCGGCCTCACCCTGGAGCCCCGAGTCCTGCCCGGAGCGGGGAACGGCATCCTATGGAGGTACTACACCAGCTTGCTGAGTCTCAAGGAAACAGAAATGAAATAAATAGACAAATTAACAAACACTTCAAAGATAACAAGGAAATCTCACCAGTTGCAGCACATGTCCACTCAGTTTCTTTTTTTTTTTCCTGAGTGCCTTTTCCTTAGTAAAAGCCATCAAAGATCATTGTGAATTAGTAATAATTTTTTTTAGCAGCATTGAAGAATTAAAGCAAGAGAGAAAGGGAAGGCATGCGAGGGAGAAAAGGAGGGAGAGAAAGAGAGAGGTTAAGCTCAAAGGCAGAGAGAGCGAAATGGACCAGATTATACAAAATTAAAAAGCAAATACGCACAGACAATTTGTGCCGAGTGATTGCAAGCAATTACAGTCCGGCTTTTCTGGAGGGAAAATTGGGGAGGGGGGGGGAAGGTTATTTCAGCTTAAAAGGAGACTTTATTCATTCCTGATCAGCTTCTCCTACTATTCTCTCTTTTATTCTCGGATATCAATTTTAAAAAAAATCACCCTTCAGATGTTACATGTCTAACCCTGGGAATCCCACCCCTGGGCAGAGAGGGAGGATTTCAGCTTCCAATCGGTTCTTTCTATAGCCCTGGAAAAGCAATTTGCTCATAAAGGATAAAAAAAAAAGGGAAGGGGGGGACAGAAAGAAAGAAAAGGAGGGCAAAAAAGGGAAACCACAACAAGGGCACGCGTTCCTCTCGGAGGAGAGCTTCAATTTTACTGTAATTGTCTGAAGAAGAGCTGCTTTGATCTGCAGAATTATTATTATGCTGCAAATGCGGGGCTGCTGATGTCCCAGCCGGGCAGGACACGGGCACACCGAGGGCTCTGGAGTTTATTTCGGGAGCACCTGGAGCTGCCCCTGGGCTGTGCTCGGGGCCTGGCGGGGCGGCAGCGCGGGGATTAACCCGGGGCTGGCCCCGGGCGCGGGTCAGCACAGGGCTTAAGGCAATCTCTCCTTGTGCCCTGGCCTCCTCCAATCCCTCGCCGCAGCACTGGGAACAGCTTCTAGGCCTGGATTAGAATCCCTGTCTTATAGCACTACGTGTTTTAGTTGGGAACTCCCCCATTTCTAGATTACAACTGCATCAGCTCCCATGTTTGAAACGCACCTCCTGCCCCGTGCCACGTCAGGCCAGCTCTCTGGGGAACAGAGAAGGACCCAGCCCCAGAGCCAGCAGCACGAGGCCACCGGGGTGGCTACGAGCAGGCTGAAAGTAAGGTCGATGCCCCAGAAATTTAGGATTTTCTCTCATCAACTAACACTAGCTGACATGTATCAGGATGCTTTCCACACCCCTGATCAAGTCCTGAGTGCCCCGTGCTGCCGTCAGAGGGGCTGGGTGCAGGTGCTCATGTGTGGACACGGCCCTCTTTGCACCCTCACCCTCCTCCATTCCTTTCACTTCAGACGTCCCTAACTTCTGCTAAAATTCCATCCACAAAGCCCAGTTTTGAGGTGAGGCACAGAACAACATCCAGGCACTGGTGACGGGATATTGGCCACCAAATATTATTGCAGCTCACTAACAAGAGAACAAGGATGTTGATATTTTACCGAATGAGGAAAGCACTTTACACCTAGGAAGTTTGAGATACGTATAATCTTAAAATCTTCCCATTATTATATATACAAAAACCGTACTTTGTATAAGTAAAGGTTTCTAAAATCTTATTTGTAAAACTTGGAGGCCTGGTAACTGCCAGTCTGCCTTCACATGGAGAAGTCTATGAAAAATGGTACAAATCATTTATTAAAGTCTCTAACATCTTTCTGAAATAGTTTGCCTGTAAAATATGCAGCACACCCAAAATACACCGAGACGCGGCGTGACACAAACGATTTATTAGCATTAGTCTGGGCTGAGCCCTGTAAGTCACGCAGGGCCTCGCTCTCTGTAAGTATTGCCGTCATCCCAAAGTCATCAATAACACCTTGACTCCATTGCAGCCGAGCAGGAACTGTGTATCTATCTCAACTATAAACATACACAATTTTTCAGTCAAAGAGTAATAGGCAAATAGCTGGATTTCACTCATTTTGTGTTCTCCAGGTAGTAAAATAGACACATATTTAATGTACATACCCAAAAGTGCAGTGCCAATAAGTAGGGAGAGTCATATATCCCAGTTAGTTTATGGATGGCTGTATTTTATGGTTGTACTGCTAAAGCCGTATTTGCATGCATCTAAATATAGATAAATATCTGCAAAGCCAGAATCTGCAGACGTGAAATAGAGAACTGGATAAATGCAAGGCAAGACACATGATAAAAATAGTCCTAATTTCTAGGTACAATTATGAACTCTTGACTAAAATTGCTACTGGGTATAGGATGCTGAGGATATGCAGTGTCCTCTCGTGCTGATCCTGGAGGTTGCTGTTGGAGCTATCGCTCTTTTGTTTCATAATTTTGCTAATTGGTCATTAAGAAGTCTCTAATTCTAATTCTGCCTTTGCCAGCAACACACTGTGGGTCAGAAAGGAAATTAATCTGCCTCTATACCTCAGTTTCTCCAACTGCAGTACAGGGAAACACAGATCCATCACCAGGTCCTGCAGGAGTTAATCTGTTAATGTTTGTATCAATCAAGTTGTCAAGTGCTATTTAACTGCTTATTATTACTCATACAATAATTCTCTCCTTCTGGGCTCCGTAGGTTTGTAAATACCTCTTCCATCACACACGTGAGGTTCTTTTGGGGCAGGGCAGACGATCTGGCCAAACACGGCTCTCTGTGGGTGGATTCCTCACACCAAGTGCTCCGGAGCACGGCTGCCCACGCGTTCCTGACGCCTGCTCCCGTGCTGGGGGACACCTCGCCCCTTCTGTGGCACCACAGCACTTGTGCCAGCTGCCCTCTGCTCCGGCTCAGGGAACTGGTGGAGCCTAAGGACACATTTGTGTCTTATGCCCGAGTACCACTACAGACACAACCTTGCAGGAGGAGCACCTTTCCCACGAGGCAACCCTCAGGCAAGGGCCTTCACCTCCCTTCAGCCTGTTTGTCCTCCTTGCACGCCCTCTTTTTTGGCCTGGAGGCACAAACTCTGAGGAGCTGTTCTGTTTACCCAGAGCATCATTTGCTCTGACTGTTCCAGGGAGAAACCCCCTTTATTTAGGATGCCTGGCTCTGAAACACCTCTCTGTGAGGTCCTGCTCTGGGGCCCCGTGCTTTGGCCAGCTCCTGCACTTGGGCAAGAGGAAGGACAGGCCTTTATTCCTCATGGAATCCGTGCTCTTTATAACACTTGCCTGCACCAAAGGCGTGCAGCATTCCAGGCACGTGCCAGCTGGGATTCCTGGAGCCTGCCTGCATTGGGAGCTTCTTTAAAAATATAGCAGCTCCTCATCTAGTCTGCTCCCAAAATGAATTCTCTCTACTGGCACCAGTGAAGCTAAATACAACTTATAAAATATTGAGCAGATCTTCATATGGAATGCAACTAAAAAAAAAGTGACACTTTAATTATTATCTTTATGCTCCAGAAATATCCCATCAATATGAGGAGCAGATAATTCACAGCCACTGTTCAAAGCACTCTGCAGCATCAGGAGCTGCTGGTGCCTCATCCATACCGGGCACACAAACATCAGTGTATCCGTGCACGCAGCCTGTAGTTATTTATCAACTGTTTATGCAGCACTTAGTTATGAATGTATTTAATTTATAAACATTTATATTGCAGAGCACGAGATGATAAATTCAGAAGAAAAGTATCGACTCATAGAGCATGACCCCCCTGCCTCATCTAGCCGAGAGCTCTGTCCCTCGTCCAGGTGCCCTGACCTGGACCTTGCTGCCAGCAATCCCAAAGACTCCACATTTGGGAAGAGCCATTTTCAGCAAATCTCCTCCATGTGATGTTTTCCACAGCAGCCCTGAGCACACCAGCTCTGCCAACCTCCCGAGCTCAGCTTACCCAGTCCTCTGTCCATGACTGATCCTTGGAGACTCTGTGAGATCCTCTGGCTGCCTACATGTTAGCAAATTACACAACTTCCAAATTATTTTTGTGTTTTCAAAATAAGCTGTTCTACATGCAAAACTGCAAACCCTTCAGTCAATCACACAATAAATAAATAAATGTCTCTGCATAATTTACTGGTTAAAGAGCTCATTTCCCCATTGCTCCAGCACTGACAGCTGCCTAAACCCAAAGTCCATCACTTTTGAAGGAAGACATTTATCAGGAGGGTATTTTACACCGGATTTCTTTTCCTGTCCACTCTTACTAGTGTTTTCCCAGCAGATTTTTATTTAAATCATTTTTTGTTTAAACATATATAATTTTATGTTTTCTCAATGCGCTGGAACTCGACAGCACAGACCAAGCCATGGACGAGCCAACTTCTGTCATGTCTCCTTATCTTTCCTTAAGACGAAACATGCATTTTAAATAGCATCTTGAATTAAAATCAACAATTCTAATAATTTTGATCTTTTTCATCCTCTTAAATAGTCTAGACCCAAACCACCCCTTGGTTTGAGTCTGAGCTTTCTGCCCCCAGTGTTCTAAAATTATTTGAGTTATTTCTTCTCTGCTAGCAGCTCTGCCAGCTCAGTGTTTGTTCTTCAAGGGTATTTTATTTATTTTCTTCACTTTCAGCTATTGAAAATGGCAAGAACAAATTTATATAATGAGCCTTAATAACAGTTTCTCCCCTAAAGTTCCCTATTTATCTCTTATTGTAGTGGTTTAGAAAGCACAAAAATGATGGAAAAATACAGGTGTAGTGATAAATCTCTGGGACTGATGGTGAATAATTTAAAACAGTCTTTATCCATGGGGTGATGCTTAGAACCCTCCTACTCTGTGTGAACCTTTCCCAGTCACTTCAACTCCTCCTTCCGTGACACTCACAGTAGTATCCCACTCACAGGATTTGTCTCCACATAGACAAATAAGCCCCTGTTTATTCCAAATCTCTCCCATCTCTTGGCTTGAATCACTTACCCAACAGCTACCACCTTTCTCTCAATGTTTGTGATGTCCTGGATCATTCTGGATAAGCTGCTGGGGGGCACACACACAGCATGTGCTGCCAGCATCCTGTGGAACAGCTCGTGTAGCCCACAGGAAAAGGGTTTCAAAGCTATCAACCAAGGCTCTTCTGTCGGTATTTCCCTCAAACACTACTTAAGCAAATTAGAGACCCTCACCAGCAGGAATGACACTGTTTTAAGACCCATCCTTAACCCCGCCAACAGCGTGACCAGCACCAGAACCCCTGGACCACACACACCTGGGTACTCCCAGCGCTCCAGCATCACCAGACTCACCCTCCAGGCTCCTGGGGAAGCAGCTACACACCGAGTTTGTGTTTTGTACGGCACCAGGTACCCTCCACACCAACAAATGCCATGTCAGCATTTTGTTTTTAATTATTTATCCATTTTTAATGGTGCTAGCACAAGTGCTGCCTTTGCTCTGAAGACCCCGGTGCAGAGAAGATGGAGCCCACCATTTATTCCCTGTGGTTTTTTATTTACAGACCCATCCGCGGGCAGGTCAGAGTCCGGTGGAGCCCTGGCTCTATCCCCCTTTCCCTCCAGCACTAATTAGCAATGCAATCCCACAAAGAGTGAAGTTGCCCGAAACCTCCCCTCACTCACAATGATTTATGTTCAATTTGTACAAATGGAGAAAATGAGATTTCAAATTTCAATGCCATTTCTGCAATGAGGTGATTAAAAGAGAGAGAGGTATTGCGTTCTACTGTATAGAATATTGATCCCAGTGCTATTTTCCTTAGCAATAACCATTAGCTCAGTATTATTTGCAAACCTCTAATGTGAACCTGGAGATGTAATTTACATTTGTGCTTTACTTATTTGCTTTAACAAAACAACACAAAAGCTTTGGGTCTTTCAATCTATCCTTATTGTCAATAAAATTAGCAGTTCATAAAAAAATTAATGTATATGCAAAACCATCACTTCCTTGTAAACTGCACTGAGACTGTAAACGCTGCCCAGAACAAAAGGGAGATAAACTATTAAAAGGCTCTGGCCATTAACAAATTGAATCCCAACCAAATTAAGAGGAGCTCTCTTTTGTCCCCTTCCTTAATTTCTGGGCCCCGGGGAGCCCAGGAAAGTTTTGGAAGTGTGGGGAGGCGTCCCCAAGGAGCAGGGCGTTGACAGGGTGTGTGTGACGGGGACGTTCCGGCCTCAGACGCGGCCGGAGCTGCCCACGGCGGGCGGGCACACGCG
>VWZT01010125.1:44403-55994 GCA_013397055.1 Pachycephala philippinensis
CACGCGGCCCGCATGCGAATGTCCCGCGAGCCCCCGAGGGAACAGGCACGAGAAGAAAGAGCGCAGTCGGCGAGAAAGGCACGGGCGTTTGTCAGCCCCAGCCCCTGAATGGCACCAGGCAGCTCCTCATCCTGCTGCTGCTCCCTCCAAACCCATCAGCTGCTTCGGCTGCCTGGCAGAGTTTAGAAGATGAGAACAAGGAAAGAAGAGGGAGAAAGGGGAGAAAAAAGAAAAAGCTAATGACCCATAATTGCCATGATAGTGGAATAGGGCCCGGGCAGCTGTTTTACATTCCCGGTATGTATAGTATGCAAATATCTACAAAGGGCCGACACAGTTTCTCTATTGTGGATCCTGAGGGTAACCAAATTAGCCTTTGGCAACCATGGTAATTGGGAGGTGCTGTTCCCATTAGGAGTCCTGCAAATTATGAAGAAAAATGGACCAAAGGCTTTGTCACAAATAATAATGCTGAGAAGAAAAGAGCAGGCGGCCGGCTTTGCTTGCTTTTTTTTTTTTTTTTTTTTTTTTTTTATTCCTACATTGTGTTGTTAATATCTCTCTGTTTAGTAATAAGAAAACAGTCCTCAGTGCCCCGCTGGACCCTCCTGGGCTTTCCATGGCAATATTGAGTTCTGGGAATACTAAATATGGGACAGCAACATCAGTTGAGAATTCCCCAAGCAGAAGCCCCCGAGCAGGCCCCGTGTTCAGTCAGACAACGCTGACGCTGCTCCGCGTGGGTTCAGCTCCAGGAGCCACCATGGGGATGAGGAACCTGGAGCTGGTTCTCTCATCTGCACAGGCCGCAGAGCACCAGCCACTCTTCCTCCCGATCTCAGATTCACGCAGCTAAACACAGATTTGTTCTCTGAATCACCCAACTTAGCTGCAAAAGAGGCTCCATTTCCCACTAATTATTTGAATTTGTCTTTCACTCTTCCCACCTTCTTTGATCATTCCATAGTTCTCAATCCCAGCAAGCAGAATCCTGTTTGATTGTTATGATCTACTAAAAAATTCACAACTGCCAAGTTTTTGAGTGGAGCTCTCAGCTGTGACACCACGAGTCAATGCCAAAAACGTTAAATGCTGTTGTCTCTAACACTCCCAGAGCAGAGCTCACTGTTCCCACGAGCCCTCGTGCCTGAAGTCTCACTGAACTCCCCACACCAGAGACAAAGCCATGAGATCAGCCCATGTGTGCCATCAGCCAGGTTCAGGTAACGCTCCAGCCTCTCTTCTGTCCTGCAAATCTCAAGAGTTTTGGAAAACATCACACTTACAATGAAAATTAGGAAATGGTCTCACTTGCTTACGTATTTCTTCCCCAAGTCAATGTTTTGCCTAAATGGCAGCATGAACAGTCCTTTTTCAAGGAACAGGAGAGCATCCAGGCCTTTTAATATAAAGAAGATTCAGAAGGACCTCAGGAATCCACACTGACTGTGGTGGCTGTAAAACCCAAACTGGTGATTTTTATAAAAAAAGAAATAATTACAAACCAAGTCTCACAAAGAGCAGTAGTGTTTTAGTTTTTCATGCCAGGACTAACTCTTCACCTTACAACCGCTGCAGCACAAGCCTTAAGCCCATATCTTTATTTTTTCATGGTTTCCCCTCAGGGCCTCTTTAAAGAGCCGGCAGAAGAGTCACTTCCCCGCTGGTGCAGTTGGCACGACTGCAAGTGTACTTAAAGTTTGCGTCTGATCAGGTTATGTGTATTGGATCTGAAACCAGTTAGTCAATTCTTCCCGGTCCCTAAGTGGCGATTTGTGGTAATGTCTACATCAATACTCACAGAGCTGCGAGCTGCTTTACGTAAAGCAAATGTCTGCAGGATGGAGGGGCTGCTCCGAGGGCTGCCGGCTTAATGGAGATGCGGCTGCAAACAGAAACACGCGGCTCCAGCACCAGGGCGGCCGCTAAAAGGCGCATCCTTCAGCCGCTCGCACCCCGCGGGCCGGCGCTGCTCGGGCACACGCCCTGTTCCAGGTACCCGGGCAGGCTCCGCTAAAAGGCGCATCCTTCAGCCGCTCGCACCCCGCGGGCCGGCGCTGCTCGGGCACACGCCCTGTTCCAGGTACCCGGGCAGGCTCCGCTAAAAGGCGCATCCTTCAGCCGCTCGCACCCCGCGGGCCGGCGCTGCTCGGGCACACGCCCTGTTCCGATACCCGGGCACGCTCCGCGCCTGTGCCCGGCCGGCCCCTCGGGCTCGGCACCAGCCACATCCGGCTCCGCTCCACTCATTCCAAATATTCCTTCTCCCTTTTCTTTTCAGCACCAGTCCTGATCCCCCACTCCTGCATTTCCTTACTCCCCGGGCTCCAGAGGGTGGATACAGGGCACAAATTAGAAACAGCAGAAGGTCAAGAAAACAAACCAACCAACCAACAACCTCATACTAAAGCAAAGTGTAACAGAAAATTAGAGAAAAGGAAAAGATGTTATAGCATGAGAAAATTATGATTAATGAAAACGCAGGAGGTGGCTACTGTTCAAACAACAAACAACAGAGAACAACTCTGAGCAATAAACAATATTGGATTAAGCTTTTCCAATAACAGCTTTTTTCTTTAATATTTTTCTCTTTGGTCCCAAACAGAACACAAACCCTTCGGAGCAAGGATTATCTTTGTTTGTGAAATGCACAGCAATACAGGCTGACCCCTGCGAGGCCTCGTGGCATCACTGACCTGCACACACCCACAGTGTGCTGTGTTCTGGGGAGAGCTTCCTTACAGGGCCATTGCTCTGTGAGAGCCCCGAGACGGTGGGGAAAACACGACCCAGCTCCTGTCATGCCCCACGTCTCCTCCTGCACATTGCTGCTTCTGCTTTGAATGGAGTAAAAAGGCCATGACTTCCACAGCAGATCTGCAGCAAATTACACCTTGTAAGTCATTTAAATACACTGCCTGAAGTGTACAATCTGGGAACTGTCAGCAAACCTTAACTTGGCAAAAATCATTGCTATTTATTTTAGTAAAGTGCTTTCTGCATAGCAAGAGCTGGCTCGGATACATCACATCTCAAACAAAAATACGGAATAAATGATCTCCCAAGGTCTCTTCCAACCTGTTTTCCAATACTTTACAAAGAAAAAGAGCAGAGCACAAACCCTATGGAGCAGCCCTAGCACCCCACCCCTTCAGAGCACACAAATTCCTACTCTGCACCAGCACTGCAACAAGCTCCTATGCTCCAAGCTGCTCCAGTATTGAAGATACTATTTCAGACCCTCAGTCACACCATCTGAAACTTAATTTCAAACAAACAATAAAATCACCAGAAAAAAATAAACCTGATTTGCCAAACTACAGCAAAGAAAACATTCCCAAATCTACCAAATCTCTGCACCCTCACTTCTTCCACACAGGCAAAGAGGGTTTGAGCAGTGTCATTCAAGCGGTTTGTGAACTACAGCTTCACTTTCTAACAGAGAGATCCTGCCCAACAACTGCAGGCAAAGGAGCTAGTTATTTTGGGAGGAAAGGGAAGGCCAGAAATACTATTTATTTACACAGATAGTTTTCCTTAGAAAGGAACAATTACTGACCCTCTTTCTTTGGAAGTTCCCATGGATCTCAGTGGGACAGCAAGTCAGGCTGAGCAGGACCAGCCCCTACGGAAGGCTCAAAGAAGAGCAAGGGGAGAGAAGCAGAGACGTTTGTCCAGGAGCAGGTACTCGCAGTACCTGTTTACGGCAGACACATTTTAAACTGATCTGACTGTTGCAGGTCTGGGCTGTGGAGCGAGCGGTGCTTTGTTATTGCTTTTGGGGTTCACTTCAGTTTTATACTCACTTTTGTTGTTCTTTCTAGATCAAACAGCAAATGATTGGCAGGAATCCTGTAAATCTGAAAGGATGCTCGTTTATTTCCCACCTTTTTCTCCTACATTTTCAGAGATTAGTGCATGTAATATTTTAATGCTATGGCATAAATACGCATGAGAGAGAGAGCTCTTATATTTCTACACTTACAGTGTGTGTGATCGTGATATCCACGTGATCAGATGCACGGACATGTGGTAAAATGCACTTAACACAAGCTTGTTTGGGGCTCAGGGACAGCTCTACCCAGGGAGATGCAACAGTCAAGTCTGGATTTTTCACCAGAAAAGAGAGAAAGTCTGTACTTCTAACAGATCTGGTATTTTCTCTCCATTCCCAATGTCCCTGAGAAATAAGTTTAAGATTGGGGATGTTTTAGGATCAAAAAACACATTAATTTGTTTAAAAGACTTTTTAAATTAAAAAATTTCCATTTCTAATTTTTTATCTGAGTTGCATTATGGCAGGTTATATAGTAGATTTATGGGACAGAAAGGCACTTTATAAAATGCTTTAAATACATATTAAAAGAAGAAAAATCATTGAACTATAATAGTCAAAATAAGGTGAAATCAAATCTAAAGCCCATCTCAGTAATTGTCTTCGTGAAGCCTATGCAGGTATCAGTACTTCTGCTAATGACACAGAAAGGAAAAAGACAAAAGAAAAGGTGGGCTATATGGAATATTCTGGAACAAAGGAAATAGAGGTGTAGTTACTACAAAGGTTACTGTATATTTATTCAGTCAAGGCTGGAGTCTGTCACTAGGAAGCTTTGAACCTGTTGAATCCTCGCCCGTGCTGGACTCTGACAGTCCACACACTGTCCTGCCTCCTCATTTCCTCTTGGGCAGAACAGATCAGTTTTCCTAACTCAGGTCTCCTCTCCACTCAAAAACCTGGGCAGGATTTATTTCAGGAGATGAAATGACCAGAGATTGTCCTGAAGAAGAACCATAACACAGGCTGCACACAAAAGGTAAAGGAAACATGTTACCCAACAAAATGGCTGAGCATTCAGAAACATGAGAGAGGACCAATATTTGGTTTGCTTGGGTTTTTTTTAATGTATAGAATCCCAGAATTGTTAAGGTGGGGAAGGACCTTTAGGATCATCAAGTTCAAACCCAGCATGACCACCATGTTCACTGCCAAACCCTCTACTAAAGGCAACTGCATCAATTTGGGCCACTTGTTACTGAAATTGTTGGGTTTTGCTACTGCTGAGTTCTTACCCGCTCATAGCTTGGTCATGATCCCACACTCACAGAGAAGTGATGGACACCCTTTGGGAACGGGCAGGAATGTTTGTCCTCACAGCAGTCACCGCCTGGGACCAGAGTTTGGCAAATCAGTGGCTCAGATCGGGGCTGATGGGATAAACTTCAGTTCCTTTCCAATTTTAGCCTTCCAGCCATCACTCAACACCTGGGCAAGAACCAAGTCACAACAACATCTAATGGGCTTTGACCATCATCAGAGAGTGAGAGCAGAATGAAAACCCTGCCAAGACCCTGGCAGGCTCGCTCAGTCCTTGTGCCCATATAGAAATGGTGTTGGAGGCAACAAACAAACCCACAAGCTCATTCCCACTGAGTGGGAAAGGAAAATGTCCCTCATTTACCCATTCTGAGGTCACAGTCATTCTGTTTCCCAAATACCGCATTAGAAAAGAGAAAAACAACAACAAAAAAAGAATATTCTTTGATTAAATTCAAGGACGGGTTAAAATGTAAAGTGACTAAAAGAATAAGAGGAAGAATTTTGGTTATGGAAATTTCAAGTGTCTCTCCCTCCTGATGCCCTTTCCGTCTCTAGAATAACGACTCTAATCCCTGCTGGTAACGTTCCTCTCTTTTCACTACAGGTGTGACACGGGACAGCTGGGAAGAGGAGAGCAGCAGCCTGATCTGCACCAGGTCAGTCCCCTCTGGTGACTGGGCAATTCAAAAAAGTATTTGAGCAGGAATTGCTCTTTTTTCCCCCCTTTTCTTAAATAGTATGACTAAATCTGTCTGGAAGTTATAAACAGGTCATCTCCTTCCCCAAAACCAACCCAAAAGCGATGGTGTTCGTTGTGAAAAAAGACTGCAATGGTTTAAAAAAAAAAACAACAAAAAAACCCCAAAACCAAAACAACTTAAAAAAATCAAGCCGAAAGAGCAAAATGAAACACCTAAGGGGGACCTGGGCCGAGCGAAGACAAAGCAATGGACTGGACCCACCTGGAGAGCAAAGCCAGTCGGCCGGGTTTGTGGCGGAGGAACGTCCGCTCGGGCGCATGTGGCTGGAGAGCGTCTGGCGGCCGCGCCGCAGCCGCGCCGAGCGCTCCACGTCTGCCCACGGCCCCGCACGCCGTGGAGATTGGCTGCCGAGCCTGCCGGGGAGGGGGGACCAACTGCGAGGTGCTGGGGGAGTCTGGCTGGCTGGGGAGAGGGGCTTCACATTTTTTATTTTATTTTTTTATTTTATAAGCTACATACACGGAATGCAAAACCTCCATTTATTCCTTCTGGGTCATATGAGGGAGCCACTGGCAAAGATAATAATATATGAAGCAAGAGAACGAGAGGGAGAAAGAGGGAGGGAGGGGAGGGAAGGAGGGAGGAAGGGAGAGAGAGAAGCAAAAGGCTTTCTATTATTCGGGACACTGGTGATGCACACTGAGGCAGTTGGAAGATTAAATTAAGTATTATATCTGCTGACCCCATTGCCATGGTTACCGGACAGCGGAAAATATTAATCAAGCCAAGCCTTTTCAGCTGAACATACCAGAAAAAACTGCTAAATATAAATATATATGTACATATTTGCTGCTCTGCCATGCTAATGTGGGCTGCCAGCAACCAAACCACCTGATATCATGGAGATAAACAAATTTAAAATATCCTTGCCGCACAAGAAGGCTGACGTCAGCGTGGCGAGCGCAGCGCGAGGACGGGGCTGCAGCGCTCGCTCGCCCTTCAGCCGATTAGAAAGGGAATTTGAATAAGGAATGGCGACATCTTGCTGGGTGCCTGAGCTGAGGAGGCACTTAGGGTTCTCTTCCCAATGGGAAGAAAGGGACCATCCTGTTGTCCAGTGTGAGTCCCGGCCACAAGCCGGCTCTGCCACACAGAGCCCTGGAGTCGTGTCCAGACCACACTTCCCACGGGGAATTAAAGCAATTCCCACCAACCTGGTCTTCACCTTCACACCAGAATCGTGCTCAGAGGAGCCGCTGCCGCAGTGGGATTTGCCCGCAGGAGGGATTCTTTGTGTGCAGGTGACCTGAAGGTTGCTGGCCTCCCGCAGGTGGGACAGACCTGGCGTGGGGGGATGGCCACAGCCCCCACACACTGACACATGGCACTGAGGTACCTGAGGGGACAGGCAGCCAGCGTGGCCGGGCTCCAAGAGAACACGGCCGAGTTCTCAGAGGGTATCACAGCACTGCTGAACCCCTGAGCCAGCCTGCACCTGCAGCCAAAGCCCTCCACCCCTCACCCGGGACGGGGGCAAGTCCAAAGTGCAACCGAACCAGACCCAGGTGAATAATAATTTTGATACTGAACTATTACCATTTTTTAACTCTAATCTTAAACACAGAAGTGGGAACAGCAACACAAATTATTCTGTCCTTTTTCCTACAGTCATTGGCATTGCATACAATCATTGGCGTAACTAAAAAGGGAACATAAACTCCTCATTCTCCGCTCTAACCACATACTAAAAAAGGACGTCCATACAAAGACGGTATTTCCTCCCAGTCACCGTCTTCACTTTTGCCTTGTTGCCTGGTTTTGTCTGTATTTTATAGGACAGTTTCATGTGGCTGCTGCTGACTTGTGTAATTTTCCCTGAGGTATTCAAGCCAGCAGAACACTGAGGTGACAACACATCCTTTGTTGTGTCCTACCCACACATGGAGGTGCTAGAGACGAGAAACAGGGAAAAATTGAAAAATAGAGGAATTATAAGCCACTAGACCCAATGAGAAAGCCAAGCATTTTAAAGGAATCTGAGATGGAAGCAATCAATATTTGTCAAGAGAAGCTTTGGCTGGCCCATTCCTGGAAGTGTTCAAGGTTGGACGGGGCTTGGAGCAACCTGGGATAGTGGAAGGTGTCCCTGCCCATGGCAGGGGGTGGGATGAGAGGTCCCACTTTAAGGTCCCTTCCCTCCCAAACCATTCCATGATTCTATGAATACATTAATACATGTACTTTGTAACAGTTCTGTGGAGCTGGATATATACCAGCCTTCTCAAAATCCAGCAGCCTCAGCTCACCAATACAAATATACATATAAAATATTGTATAGGTTATACAAAACAAATGTTCTGGTTCATTTACAGTTCTGTAAAAGCAGAGCCAAATTTACTGAAGGCATAAACAAGGACATCTATTTCATTTTAAAAATGTTAATGAAGAATGAGATTGTTATTTGTTCTTGGTCTATTTTGTGATTTCAGCCAATAGTTCTAGTGATAATTATCAACTGTTTATATTTAGATAAAAGGAGCCCATATGGCAACAACAGAACAATCTGATGTTTAGATCCTCAGCTACATGTTTTCTATAAATAATATGATTGAATAACTGTAACAAATTATTTCATCAGTCTAAAAGCAGATACCAATATATAACAACTAAGAAAGCCATTTACTCATTATCTGCAAAAAATAAATACCTTCCCAAGTACATTTAACACTTAGGAAAAGACAAAAATATAATAATACAGATATTAACCCATAAACGCTTACATTAATGTATCTTAAAATTTACTTCTTAATTTCCATGGACACACACAGAGTATTATGTGGGCTCTTATGGTAATTAAAGGGTCTGCCTAATTTTGCACACAAACATGCATGGTCACGTGATGTGTTTGTACCTGAATCTTACCAAATCTCATCCAAATCTCAAGCCTATTCAAGCTGTCCTGCCCATTTCTCACATTCCAAACTTTACAAACACCCTGCTGAAAGGGAGCTCAATCCTGGACTTGGGAACCCTCCTCAGGCTGGAGCAACCGAACTAAGGCCATTCCCAACACCGACACACCCAGAGAGAAAGGCTTCAGCAAAGCCTCCCCGGGATTTCTGGGCTCAGTCCCCAGGCAGGATTCCAGGCTGCAGAGCCCTTCTCCTCCTCCTGACACAAAGGAGCGGCCCCAGGCCGGGGCAGCCGCTGCCCAGCCACCGCTTCCCGGAGGGAAAATGATTGCGGCGCAATGGCCAGCACGGCCAGCTTAGGGCAGCTGTGTCATATAAATTGTCAGCAATGACCATAAGCACTCAGAGAAACAATTTAATTCCTCACTCCCGCCATCATGGGCTGATATATTCTTTCAAGGTCATTACCCAAGGCTAGGAGGGTCACATGATTAACGAGTGACACGTCCAATGAGGGCGGCTGTGCCTGAGCAGGCCTTATATTAATTAGACAGAAGTGCTGAAAAATAAACGGTGCCTGGCAAGGAGGGGCCAGACCCACACCTCCATGGCTGTGCACCTCCCCAAACTCTCAGCCACCACCCTGCTCCTTCAACCTGCCTCCACATTCCAGCAATTCATGAGCAGGATACACAAAAGATGCATCTTTCCTGGTTTAAATTACTTGGGCTCTCACCCCAACTTTTGAGTCTTTGGTTCATGCTTTTCTTCCTTCTTGCCATAAGTCACTGACTTACACTGCATGGAAGTACATGAGACTGCTGTTCACAATTAATTTTGCATTGTCCAGAGCAAATTTAAAATAAAAAAAAAAAGTCCCAAGGCTTGCAGGTTTGTGCCAAGGCACTCGTAGGGACCCAGAGCAAACACCACAATACACTGGCTCATCATCAGCAATAACTGAGCTCCAGAACTTCTGAGCAGGGCAGGCTTTCCAGAACAATAATGTACCCTCTGATAATCCCCTCTCCACGGCTCTGGGACAGCAAGCCTGCTGTGCCACACCAAACTCATGTGATGCTATGGAACCAGGAGAGATGGCTCTTAGCAAAGACACAGCTCAGGACTATCTAGACTTATTATTCAGAGAAAATGTCTTTGGACACCACCTCAATCTCAGATCTCCACCCACCNTGCTCACTCAAACCCACAGCACAATGAACTGGGCTTGGTGTAGCTGTTGCAACTGAAAGAGGGAAACCCACTTCATTTTCATTGTGCTGGGGGTGCTGCCAATAGCTCTGTCTGAGGTTTATGAGTCAGTAGAAAAGTACCTTTCAACAATGACAGTGTACTCCAGATTTGCCTGAGCAAAAAAGGACACAACTTTCCAAGATTCTCAGCACTCACAGCTTCAACTGACCTAAATGAAGCCACCTCAACAGCTCTGCAAGATTACAGTCCAGTGCTGACAATATTCAACTGTTCCCCCACAACACGGTGACACCTTCCAGCTCAGGCACTGGAAACCAGGACTCCTCCTGGTAGTTTACCTTGCAGCGGTCTCTAGACAGGACCTTCTCCCCAACCCCAGCCAAGATTTTGGTGACGCAAATCACTCACCTCTCACAGCAGCACCCGGCCTGCAGACAGCTCAGAGAATCTGACACCCAACCATGTCTTCCAGGATGGAATCCTCCAGATTCCTCAGATAAAATCTTGCCCCAGCAGTCCCTCACAGCATTCCTGAGGCAGAAGAACCCCCTAGCTCCATTCCTGTAACACGTTCCCAGCCCTCGGCAGCTGTGCCCAGTGTGGGGAGCAGCCAGACCACTCCCCCACTCCCCACAGGTGATCCTGCTCTCTGCTAATCACCATCAATTAACTCATTAACTCACCACAGCTGATTTTTTCAGAGCCCACATTTTCTATGTTCAGTACATTATGACAAAAAGGAATCATAAAGAAGAACAGAAGTTAAATCTGAGCAGCAGTTTTTTAGGGTGTCACTGGCCTAATGACACCCAGTGGCTTCCCCATGTTCTCACTAGACAGACGTAAAAGACAGCAGGAAAGAAAAGCAAAACTCTGCTCTAACCACTAGCTTTTGGTCATCACCTGCTTCTTATAATCCACCACCAAGGATTCCAAGACATTTCCCTGGGAGTGTCTGTTGGGCACTTGGAAACGAGCCAACACCTGAGAAAGGGAATTGAGGCAAACGCCAAACACCTGTGGCTAGGTTGTTAATTACACTCAAAAATAATTTATTTTTTAATCCAAACCAAAGTTTCAACTTATTTTTCTAGCAGCATCATTCAGATTGATTCCCTTCTTCCTTCTGAAAAAACAATTTAACAAGAAATCCCCAATTTATGGTTTAGCCCAGGGGCAGCAGCCCAGGCACAGGGGGATCATCAGCTCCGGTACCACTGCTGGGCGTGGGGCCAGCAGGTGCTCGGCCCGTGGGGCAGCTCCGTAACAAAGAGCAGCCACTATTAGTGCAGGTGAAATCCAGCAAAACAGTAATTGCATAGAATATGTATCAGGAATAAATAATAACTACCAATAACCTGGGTTACTACAGAAATAAAATCTGAACATTCCCCACTACCCCCAGGCTCTGTGCTGCTGCTCATCACCTGAGGCAAATGCTCTCTCCTTCCCTCTCTTCCTTTAAAGCTCCTGAGCTCAGGGCAGTCCCAGTCACCCACCAAAGGTGGAGCTTCCACAGTGTCCCCAGTCCTGCAGGCCAGGAAAGGGCGGCGAGAGCAGGATCACTGCCCCTGCAGGGAAGGCACACACTCATCTAACACCCACTGTACACACCCACTGTACACACCCATAACACACACTGTACACCCACTGTACACACACACT
>VWZT01010150.1:8609-18906 GCA_013397055.1 Pachycephala philippinensis
ACTATTTCTGATATAAGTCAGGATATATATATTTTACATACAATATTGGTAGACTACTTCCTATGCACATTAAAAAGTTTCAGCCTTTCTGCCAAGCAGTCATTATAGCTGCACTTTTTTTTAGTAAAATAAATGTACCCAGGAATATTGTCATGGAGGCCAGCTGACATGGAATACTATGTTCGTACTATTAACTTCTCTTGCCCTCAAAAACACTGTAGTTGCATGCAGACAGCCTTCTGGGAGTAGTTCCCTGTGCATGTTCCAGATTTGTATTCAGATCTGCAGTTCTTTGGGAGATTAGCAGATGATTTGGAGAAAATCTGTATCGGGAACCATTCAAAAAATTTAACAGTATAGACAATCAGGTTCCAATGCCTGGGAATGTTTCTAGATTTAAAGGCAAGTATGTAGTCATTGCATCTAGCACAGTAGTTTCAGACTATAAAATTCAATGTGACCTTGATAGTATATGAGTAATATCTGTGGGCATTTTTTGGATGCTGTTGCTGTCTCTATTGAATTCTCCAATAATTTGAGGTTCTGAGGAAAAAATAATTTCATAGATGCCATTTGCTACCTTCAACATGAGTCAAATTGACTACTTTTACTGACACATTTAGAAAAAAACAATACAGCACCTGAATTTTTTCATATATGTTTTCTGCATTTCTGTGGGTGTGAATTAATTTACCTATCCATGATGCTCTGAGATATATTAACAAATGTATTGTGAAATGTTTTGATTTCCTCATCATCTCAGTAGTTGAGCACCATGTCACAATCTCTGCTGATCCTGACTGACAAACAAAGTTTAACCTCTCAGTTTTGGCAGTACTTATTTTAGAAGAGTTGTACATTAACAAAGTGAATGTTAACCAGTCTTCTAACAAGTACCAGACAGGATTTAGTGAAGGATAGATACCTGTCAGCTTACAGGGAATATTCCTGTAAAATAATTTAACCCTTGGACAATCCTTTTTGGCAGATCTGTAATGAAAATTACCTACGTTAAAAATAGTAACTTTTCCAGTCTACGACCTGCAGAATTCCATCATGGCATTGACACCCACTTCAAAACCATGGAAGTGTAACATATAAATGGAATTTATTAATTTTTTAGACATGAAGAGACAGTGGCAGACAAGAATGTAAACAATTATAACAGTGAGGGTCTAGTGAACACAATTAAGCTAGAAAGGTTAAGAAAAACAAAACTTCTGGTGAGCAGCTAGTAGAATAATCTACTGTCACTCGTGATAGTGAACAATTTTGAGTACTCAGATATCTTTTGATGATAGGAATGCAGCAAAATAAAACCACTGGATTCCAAATTAGCAGACTTCAGCTCTGAAAATTATTATGTGGTATTTCACAGGAGGGGTGCCTAAGAAAAAAACTAAAGAAAAATATGCATCACCTTTAATAAGGTACGCTATTAATTCATTAGTTCTTGTATGTTGAGGCTATTACAGTAACTACACAGTCCTCTGATGCAGGGGGTATACAGTGTATAAATCAACAGCCCAGACAAACCATAAGTCCTTGTTTGATCTCAAATATAAGAAGTAAGCACAAAGAAAGCAGAAGCTAGGTCAAATGGCAAATGTTGAGTAGAAGAGAACTGTAAAAATCTCAAACCAATCAAGAATATTTGGAGCAATGAAAATAAAAGAAATCACTGATCAATTAGACAGGAGTTAGTGGCAGTGGATAGACTGTGTGTATATTCGTATATAAAATGAACCAGTGACAATTCTGTAGCCCCAAGAACATGTGGTACCACACATTCAATATCCATATAGTTAAATTCTCTTTTCTCTGAAACAGTATGGCCTTGTCCCAGTCTGTCTGTAAGGAACAGTAAAAAAACACTCCTGTGCACCCTCTGGAAGAGTGCTGTTTTGAACAGGCTAAAAGTGGACCAGGAGCGTGCTAATTGTAAAATAGTATGGACAGATAAATTCTTGAGCCTGAGCTCTGCCATGACTTTATTTTGTTTACTATAGTAAATATTGCCAGCGAGTCCTGTTCACATTTTAGTGTCAAGTGTATTTGTTTTCCTTAGGCACATCCTTACATGCTTTGCTATCCTGTCCCTCAAGGACCATTTTAATACAGCACTTTTATCTTCCTGGGTTTAGTCCCTGTTTAAACCCTCTGAATAGGAATAAATCTTCCTCCACTTAACAGCATCGAGTCTTGGTTTTCTTATAAATCAAGCTTTCCCAAGCACAAGACATGACATGAGAAGTGACTAAAGTGGGACAATTTTGAAAATGTAAAATGTCTCTCTTGTACAATAAGAGCAGTAACAGAAACAACAACAGAATTTTTGTTGTCTAGCAAGTGAAAAGGCCAAAGATGTGAGTTATCTTTAATAAAAGAAGTCAATTTCTATGAGCTGCTGAATGCTGTTAATACCAAGCTGAAGAGCTAATGGTACTGTTAAATTCTGAAGGAGAGAAATAAAACAACATAATCAGCTGCTTGACTATAAACATCACAAAGGGCAACAAGGAGATGAGTAACGTAACTGCATTGTCATAAACAAATCATGTCATCCCAACTTGATTTCTTTCTGTAAGAGGACAGCAGGCCTTTGAGATAGAGACCATTAACTAATAAATACCTTGATTTAATAAAGCCTATAGGGAATAGGTTGTATCCTTTTACGCTGTATTGCATGCCATTTTCACAGACCACCAGGGAAACACGATCAGGATTAATTTATGTTAGAATAAAACCAAAACTAGTGAGAAAATCAGACCAGAGGTAGTTATCTGTAGTTCAGCATCAAAAGTTTGTAACAACTGGAGTTCTATATGCATCTGCCTTGTATCCAGTACTATTCAGGATTTTTATTAACGTCCTTAAACATTGACTTGAAATTAATGAAAGAAAATTGGTGTGGTGGAGCTGCAATGGTAGATAATACAAAATAGATTTTAAAAATTGATATTATGCTATGAAAAAAATAGGAGACAACATAAGAAGGATGGAGACTTAGAAATTTAGGTAGGAAAAATTAGCCACGCAATAATAAGATGCAAAGCAGCTAAGTATCAATTCTGCAAAAATAAAAGGAGCTATAGACTACAGCAGCTCACAAGATGAGAGTGTTAAGCCTGTTGAATACAGTTTGGTGTTTACCCCTTCAAGTATCTAGACATGAAATTCATTTGCACGTTAAAACCATACTTTGTTTGCAAGAGAAAGACTTTGTGCTTTGCCATACGTTTCAGTTATTCTTTACAGATAAGCAAATTTTATCAGAGTTAGACATATGGCTACTTCCTGGTTTACTAGAAAAAAACCTACCATTTGTGAGAAGGACAAGTATTATGTCAGGTATTAAGACGAGTATAGTTCTTGAGATAGGTGTTTGTCCTTCTACTCTTCAGCAATGCGAATGTCTAAATTGAAGTACTTAATCCATTTTTTGGAGGGTTTCGCTTGTAGAACAGGTAGAATAATTTCAGAGAAACTATGAGAAAGCAACAAGCTTTCCCAGAAATTCAGAGATATCTATGACAAGGGAAAAATTTGAAATGTTTGATCTCGAGAAGGTGAGAGAGGAGGATGAGAGTGGAGGCATATGGTAACAATTTTCACATATTTTAAAACTGCTGGATAAAAGAGCAGGTTAATCTGTTCCCTACCTGTGGTACATAGAATAGCAGGTCCAATTCACAGAACAGGCTATTTCTTTTACGCTAAAATATTTTAAACCATCCAGATTCTGCTGCATTACTCAGTTAAACCTGCCGGGTTTACCACAGTGGGGACTTCCTGTGATCCCTACCTTCCTTGTTCTATAGCATTTAGATAATTTCTCTTTAGCACCTATGCCACAGCGTCTTAATTTGAATTTATCTTCCTTTCATCCGTTATTTCCACCTCTGTCTCACAGCTTTCTGTTTCAGTGAGCTTCAGGGCAAATGAATCTTCTATCACGAGCTTCTGAAAGCTCTCAGTAAGTTGGATTTTGAATAAACAGAATTCATTAGTTCTTGTATGTTGAGGCAGCCTTCTTTTCTGTCTCTTCAGAAAGTGTATTTATGTCTGTTGGTGCACTCCAAACTAATGTGCTCCTGTTTCACTGCTCTTTGTGTGTAAAATTCTTGTTTCTTAAGAATGTTTCTTCAACTTACCATTCAGATGATTTCCTCCAAATGTAACGAAGTGATGGTTGCGTTGTTTCCATGGAAAGACTCCATGGTTTCTTCATGAGCTGGTTTGAACGATCAGGCCTCTGCAGCAGCCATCAATCAGATCTCTGTGGTCTCTCCAGTATTCAGCTGAGACTTTAGGACACTCCAGTACCTGATTCCCCAGACTTTTATCATCAAACAAAACTTCAGAAATTTTCCCGTCAACTATATGAAATGTCTTGACTTGAAGCAGAAAATTAGGGAAATTTGAATTGAAGTAAAATGCAGCAAGAAGTGCTGTTGTCCACAGAAGTGCAGTGAATTACACTTGGAATATTCTGAACATTTGGGTTACCTCAGACTATAAAAGACCACAAGTATCATGTGCCTTTATTTTTCATATTTTCTAGTATCTCTTTGAATTTCAGTACTCTTTAGCTTTGGTTTATTTCAAGTTTTAATTTTCTCTGTGTTTACTCAGTATTCAGTTGTTTCAGTCAAAATTCTATCCAGTGCATGATTGATGTTTTATTGTTCAATAATGACTGTATTGATATGCAAAAGTTGCAAACTACTAAATACTGATTGAAGGAAAAAGGTAAACATTGCATCACTTTTACTAAACTTGTCAATTGCAAGGTTTGCTATTAAGCAGACAAGGATTATGCAAGGAAACAAAGATACACAAAAGTAAATACACGCAACGGTCACATATTAAAATAGAGCCCAAATATCAGGAATTTGCTGTAGGCATTGGTAGTACCACCAATGTGCAAGTACCACCATCATTCTTTGAAATTCATCCCCGTGTGACGTTCAAACACGCAGTTACACAAAAACAAGCCGAGCTGCACAGACCCCACACAATACATGGGAAAGTCTGGCAAGGCAGAATTACAGCCCAGTGCTACCAGCCATTGAATGAGAGCTCCCACCAATTTTTGTCCTTGCAGAAAGCTGAAGGATGAGACAGGCTATTAGTTTGTTTTCACATTCAGACAGAAGTACTCTTTCATAACTGCAGCTTAAGAAAGTTGGCGGTCTCTTAAGGGAATGAGATGAAAGCACCCACGCAAATTACTCTTGAGCAAAAGAAAGAGAGGCAGTTCAATGAAAGACCAAATTGGCTAAATCATGAGTTCTTCAATGAAATGAAGAACCTGACAAGTGACCTGAGAGTCACATAAAAGATGGAAAATAGGTCAAAGGCTAAATAGAAAATTAAGAGCTTATGCATATTAAGGTCACATCTAACATAACAAGGTGTAGAATGATATACAGCTAGTTTTTATTTTCTCTGATCCGTTTTCTGAGAAGACAATTATCAACCAAATTATTTCTATTACTACAGATCCTCCTTTTAAAAGTTGGCGCTTTTTTCTTGAAAATTGCATTAGAAGTATAAAATAATTCCCAGCTAGTACATTTCAAAGAAAGTAAAGATGTGAGTGTGACATCCTGAGAGGGAAAATTAATCAAGGGGTGTGTTTTTTAGGTATTTTTTAGTTAGTATGTTCTGATGTGTTTCACAAATATTTTTCTTGTAATAAAAATTAATTATTATTAAAGAAGTGTTCTACATGGAGACATCTAAATTATTCTAAACCATTTACTGAAGACCAGTATATTAAATAGTCACTTTAGACAATACGCAGGAAATGAGAAAACCATGAGGAGAATTTATGGGATTATGCCTTAGTACTGAAGAGTGATTTAAAAGAACCTCAGAATATCAGCTGTGCTCTGTCCCTAATTGTGTAAAATTGAAAACTTGACTTCATTACACAGATTGGCTTTCTGCTTTAAGACACAAGATAAAAACTGAGCATTCTCAAAAAGCTTGGTAGATGCTAATTTCTTCCCACAAGGTGACTTTTCTTAGATCAGCCACTTCAGAAGCATTTCCTGCCTGTTGTATATATGGGTAAGAGGAGACGGCAGCCGATTTCACACATCAATAACTTCAATACCTTCACTTAATCATCCCCTGCTAATGAAGCGGTGCGTGTATGTCAGATGCTGTGCATCAAATTGTAAAGGGTCCTGAGAATAGAACGTATTGCAGTCTTTCAAAACTACTGTAAAACTATGAACATAGAGCTGTGGTTTCTAAAAAAGCAGCAAACCTATCACAAAACCACCTTTGTGTCTTTGCCTCTGATTAGTGATCTGTGCATATCAGCAAATTAATAATAACAGAGTTTTGCTAAGAAGCCAGTATTTTAATTCTCCTCAACTAAAGCACCTTCTGCAGCAGATAAACTTTTGACAAGGGATCTCACTTAGCTTTTTAGGAAAGCTTCTGATCTCACAATAGTAAAAGATGATGTAGAGCTGGAAAAAACAACATAATCTACTATAAACAGGTACTAAAGAGTGGAATTTGAGATGCTAAAATGTATTTGAAAATGAGAGTCTTTCCCTGCATAATTACAATTTGTTTTCCTCTGCCATTTTGACATACACAGGACGAAAATCTCTTCTCTTGTTTGTGCTACAGGCTTGCTGAAATGGAGATCAGGCTATTAGACTGTTAGCTTTACCATCCTGAAGGGAGTAGCTATAAGAAGAGTTTTAAGAAACAAGAGTTGTTCTCAAGACAAGAATCATTACTAAAAAAAAAAATCGTATTTTGTAACAATAAACTACAATTCTAGAAATCTGAAGTTTGTGCATAATGATAAAACACTGCTTCGAACTTTTACCATCTGTTGAGCACCTAAATCCTGGACAAGTCATGTGAGTTGGTCATACACTGTCACTTACGGTGTCTGAGCACCTGGGAATTATTCTTCTAGATCCTCATGCCCATTCGTGGAATGCTGTCAGCTGGATTCTAAACTAGGGCATCAGCTCTTGTAGCTCATCCAAATGCCAACAAGGAGTGTGGCTGTCTGCTCTTCATCATCCTCGTGTCAGTGCCTACCTTCTGCTATAGACACTCCCCCAGCACACAGCTGTGCACACCCAAACATGTTTAGGAGTGTTTGTTCTGCAGAGCCAGACTCTTCTAAAAAGAGAACAGTGAGAGAACACTGTGGTCAGAAGTTGCAACAAGGGAGATTTGGGTTGAAATAAGGAAAAAGTATTCAAGAGGCAGTGATTAAACTCTGGACTGGTTTAGCTAAAGGGGCCATTGAAATCTCCATCATCAAAATCCCCGAAGGCACCACTCCCCACTGGATTATGAGTGGGGTGGTTTGACGCTGGCTAAGTGCCAGGCACCCACAAAAAAACCCATCTACTTATTTTCCTCTGCTCTAGCTGAGCAGAGGAGGGGGAATTGAAAACTTCATTTTCATGAGCTCAGATAAGGATTATTGAAAAAAAAAAAAAAATTAAGGCAAAACAGGTTCAAAACTTAAACAGTGTAAAGAAGATTTATTATTAACAGAATCAAAAGTAAAAAGGGTAATGAAAACCAAAGCAAACCTTCAGAACACCTTTCTTTCCCAGTCTCTCCCTCTTTCCATCTACCGCGCAAGGAAACAAAACACGGGGTTTTGGTCAGTATTTCACTCCTTAAAAATCTTTCTTCAGTATGCTTAAGGAAAAGAGTTTCTTCTGCTGTGCCGTGGGATCCTTCCCACGGGAGATAGTTCTCTGTGAACTTTTCTAACATGATTTTAACTTCCACAAGCAGCAGTCCCACTCGAACCTGCTGCAACGTGAGTGCCTCCCACAGGCCGAGCAGTCTTCCCACAACTGCCTAGCGTGGGTCATTTTAGTTCATGGGGTTTACTCTTCTAAGGACTAAACAGAGCTGTTCTAGTTTGGAAGTGAAGGCTCTTTTCCTCTATCTCTAAAAGCAAGGGTCATTTCTATCTGTTCAAGTTCCTCACTAGATTACAGCTTTTCAGTATCCACGAGCTCCAGCGTGAGTGCTCTTTTTCACAGGCTGCACATGGATCTCTGCACCCCCCCATGCACCCCAGGAATTAAAGGGAAGCAGTTTGTTGTATTACAGTCCTCACCAAGGCTTGCAGGAGAGTTTCAGCTCTGGCGCTTCCAGCGCCTCCTCCCTCTCCTTTTTCTTCACTGACCTCGCTGCCGCCATGTTGGTTTTCCTCACGTGTCCTCACTTTTCCTTTTTCTCTGACTTGGAAGAAAGTTGGTGTCTGTAAGTTGCAGTTGAGAGGTGGATCTCATCTGGGCTCCGCATCGGGGAATTGTCTGCCGTGTCTCTCACTGCTGGCCACGGGCTCCTTGCCGGCACGGCACGGCCGGCCCCGGCTGTGTGGTCTTGGCTGGCCCCTGACGCGCGGCTGCGGCCTCAGGAGGGCTCTGGCCACGCGGTCCTGGCCTCGGGAAGGCTCCGGCCACACGGCCCCCATCGGCCCCCACCAGGATGGGCTGCAGCGGCCACCTCACCACCCCTCGGGATAAGAAAGACAGCTTCATATCGTTTCTCCTTTCTTAAATATGTCATCACAGAGGCGTTACCAACTTCTCTAATTGGGCTAGCAACCTGCCCATCATCAGAGCCCTCAGTGATTGTCTCTGTGCTGGACAGAGAAGTTTCGAGCAGCTTTTCTCCCGCCCCCACCAAAAACTAGGCCGTTTTAAACCAGCACAGTGGGGAATAGGAACTTGTCCTCTATCATTCTTTTCCTAAGGTCAGAAGTTTGATTTCGGATTTTATTTGTTAGAGAGCAGTACCTCAAATGGATTCTTAAATTAAGCAGAGCATGTTTAGCCTTAGGGAAGTGTAGCAATAATTTGATTTGAAGAAATTGCCTTTTCTGCCTTTAGAGTTTATTTTCTATGCACTACATTTTCTTTAATTTTGTGATGGTAGTTCATTACCCTTTGCTAGGAATACCTCCGTGAGAAACAGCATGAACAGACAAAATTAGCATTATTTTTTCTATTTGTTTCTAACTAAGGATGATTAATAAATAATCTTATAAGTGTTTGTATTTTTAATGATTTTGCCCAGATTTTTTTTAAGTCTTTATAGAGGTTTTTTTAAAATATGTAGTTCTATTAAAAAGGCCATTTATTGTTATGCAGAAAGAGCAAGGCATGTACATTCAATAAAAATTCTTATTTTAGGTTAAAGAAAACAAAAATAAAAAACAGCTGCCGTCCTTGCAGATAGGCAGTCTTACTGGGATATTAAAACTCAAGTACCAAGAAAACAAACATAAGTTCTGCTTGTCAGAGTTCTTAGAGTGTGCATTATACTGTTAATTTGCATACGTTTTATTTTCAATTTTGCCTTCCATGGAAGTTTTTCTGATTAGTGTGCTGTGTGCTGTGTCTCACAGATGACCTGAGGAAATTACGTGAAGTTTCTGTTTTTCCAGTCTCCAGAATTTCTCTCTTCAGGTGGTATCATTGTAAAGTTCCATGTGTTGATTCCTTCTTTTCAGTCTGTGCTTTGTAAAAAATTGTCACAAACATTTCCATTGCTAGCTTTCTGCTGTATGGCTGCCTTTTTTCTCTTTGCAGAATTTAGTTCTTTAGCTCCAAATCAAAGTAGGGATACCCCACTGCTAAAACACTCTTCTGGTTTTGAAAGATGAAAATAGAACAGCATCAGTTAAAAACATGACTTATTCATTGTAACTATTTGTTTCTTGTTAACAAACTATCACATGCAGAACTGGATTGCATCCTAGAAGGAAAAGTTGTTTTCTCTTGCACTTTTTCCCATGACTCACAGTGCAAAGGGGAAAAAAAAAACAACCGAACCTGAAACACAACAGAGAAAAGGAGAGCTAAGTAAAGATTAATTATTAGTAATTATGTCAGTATTAAACTGATAGCCTAGAATGCTTTTAATGTACTAATGGTCTTTATGTGATTTCTTCCAACTAAAAGATATTATTCTGATTAAAAGGTGAATCAGTGCCCCCAGATAATTCTGAGTAGCAATTAAATTATCTTGGTAGAAAATAATTAAGTGGAAAATTGCATAGTCTTGATGGGAGGGAACTGTTTCAAATTTTCCAGTTTAGGATCCAGCGGTTTTTTTCTCTGGTTTCTGAAAGATCAGGTAGTTAATGATGGCAAAGATATCTTCCTTCAGGTGATCTCCATGGAGTAGGCTTAAGAACGTTCATGTGTTGGAGGAAAAGATACCTCCTGTTGTTGTAATTTCTTGATTTAAACTGTGCTAAATAAATACTATTAGAAAA
>VWZT01010165.1:0-17501 GCA_013397055.1 Pachycephala philippinensis
GTTAGGAAAAAGTTTTTTACTGAGTGATAAAGTACTGGAATCCTCTGCCTGGGGAGGTGGTGGAATCACCACCCCTGGATGTGTTTAAAAAAAGACTGGATGTGGCACTCAGTGCCATGGTTTAGTTGAGGTGGTGTTAGGGCACGGGTTGGACTCAGTAATCTTGAAGGTCTCTTCCAACCTGGTGATTCTGTGATTCTGTGAAATGACATTGCACCAGAGGGTGGCTTATGAGTGTTCCCTTATGGGCACTGCCACCATGACAAAGTCTCTGGTTTGAGTGCTTGGCCTACACTGAATGTCACACAGCGAATGTGACTGTGGATGATATCTCAAAGAGCTTGTAGTTAATCAAAGATAATTTTCCTTTCTAAACCAACACAAGTCATGAAAGGCTCCTGGACTAGGTGTTTCACATTGTAGTTGGTAGTAGTGGTAGCATAGTAAATACCATGTATAAAGTATATACATATATGTATAAAAATAAATGTATTAAGTACAGTAGTACTAGCAGGTAGCAAATACTTTCACATAGTACATGTCACTTGGCACACCCGCCCCCTTCACAGGGAACTGCTTCATTGTTTCTATAATGCCCATTTTTGGTATGAAAATTTAGTTAGCAGACAGACGGCACTCCTGGAGTCCTGCAACCTCCTCTAGATTCTGCAGATGGAAAATTGTTTCAAAGCTTTTATACACTGGGCTGTGGAAATGCCATTATTCTCCAACTGCAATAATCCAAATCCATTTACATTCAACTCTCATATAAGCCTTGTTTTGTTAATATCGAATTCCAAAATGCCTCATCATGCATTACCAGTGATTAGGAATTATGAACTACTCAACTGCCAGTCCCTAATTTCAAAATGACAATAAGTTCCTTTAATTTAAGATCCCCCCACTCCATGCCACTCTTAAGACCGTAGACTCTGCATACACCTCCCAAAATTTCACAGCTGAAGAGATCATGCCTCTTGTTTGCAGTATGCGAAGGCAGCTTAGAACGCAGAACTAGGCAGAGGTTTAGACTCCACATCCTGTACCTGATTCCTGCTTTCAAACCAGCAAGGAAAGGAACCACCAGCAAGCACATCTTGAATGAATATGCTTACACAGAGCCAGCTTCTTATTGAAGGCAGCAGCCTTTCTAACAAACTGTATAACAACAGGCATCAATTTCCAAATGGCCGTCATCACTGTTGTTTAGACAGACAAAACATGTCCAACTGATGCAGGAACTCAACAGAATGCTTAATTTTAGCCATTCTGATGATTCCCCCTCCTCTTTTCCCTTCTTGCTGTCTTCTACAGTTATCTATTTATGCTTCAGCAACACCCAGGAAGCTATTCGTGGACCTGAATCCTGCTGTGGTACCTGACAGTTACCATGTAGTTATTTTATTCTTATTGCCTTCCACAAGTAAAAATTAGAGGAAACAAAAAAAGCTAAATAAGAGAATGAAGAATAAGGGTATTAGAGAGCTAGATCACAAAATTATTTAGTAGTGCTCAGAAAACAAAGCCCCACAGATCTTTCCCCTTCCATTGAAAATTACTACGCCCAGCATCATGTTGGCAAAGGAAATGTGTGCCTACCTTTCAACCACTGTGATGGTTGAAGTTCTCTGCTTTAAGCTGCCAGTGAAAGGAGCTTTACGCTAAGACGTGGGACTGCACAAGCAGTGCAGAGGAACACACATATGCTCCATGCAAATGAATCTGCCTGTTACACTGACATACAAAAGTCTGACAGAGCTTGACTGTCAGGTCCCTAAATTTCCCCTTGTTGAAAGCGTGGATGAGAGAGATATTAAGCACTGAAGAGCATAGATAAACCTTTTGTTAATTTCTAAGTTTCCTTGCAGATTGAAAGTATAGATAGGAAGAGATAAACTAATTGCAAAACCAGGAAATTCTAAACAGTGCTTCAATTTACCTCTCTAATCTGTTTAAGCCATGCCTCCCTTCCAAGGAATTCCTGATGAAGGATTGCAGGAGCAGAATTCAAACTGAAGGCCATGGTGTCAGTAGAACTTTCTTTAACAAATGGCTGCAGGTCTGAATGTAGCTGAAAAAGAAGAACATGCCCATTCAGTTCCCAGGAACAGTCTATATGTATCCACCCACTCCTCAAATTGAGGTCCACATCCTGATTCTACACCTACTTACCACTTCCTACTTTGACATTTGTACTCTGGTTGCACTTTTTCACGTTTGGGGGAGGGATAGAAAGATGTTGAAAGCAAAGCAGTGGTGGAAAGATGTGGTAAAGAGAAGCATGCAGAGAGTCTGCAAAGACACAGATAAAGGACAGCTTGCAGAGCTGGGCAAGCCATGGGACACAGCCAAGAAGGAGACTGTGCAGAGGCAAGAAACAGAAAAAACATAAAGGAGACAATGATCTAATCTTTGGTGGGAAGAAGATTGGGTTTTAATCTGTGCAGGGTACTACCTTCTACTTTCCAGTACCTAAGGAAGTGGATGCAGTATGACCTTCCTTCTTATAAAGCAAATGCTACATAGCTAGGGGCTTTCTATGAAAATTATGCAATCCTTAATACACAACTATGTGTCAATGGTGAATATAATAATATTAAAGCATACACAAAATATTAAGGATGTAACTGCACTTGAAGTAATTTACTGGTAGAATTGTACCTACTTATAGCATATAGTGGCATTTCTATGGGAGTAAAACTGTGCTTTATAAAACCACTTCCTTCTCCTGTAGGAACTAGAAACTGCATAAATCAACTCAGCTGAAGCAGATGGGAGGTCTGTCTGCCTGTCTCAAGCTACATCTAACCTCACAAGTGGTGCAATACATCAGAAGCAGATCTGTGTTTTCCTCTGGACTAACTCTAGCTGCAGAGTGAAAGTCTTCTAGCGGAGGTCAGAGACCTTGTCCAGGAAATCCTACTGCTGTAGAGGTGTAGGCTGCTCCTGTCTAGATTTGGTGACCTCCCTCCTTATCTTCTAACTGCCCTCTATGGAAGTTCCCTCCACAGCAGGTTATTCAGTGGGAATATGGCTCAGCCCATGCTGCTGCAGACAGTTGAGCCTCGCAGTACAAATCTCTGCATGGTGGCAGCCAAGACCCAACACATTATGTACAGACTGGGGAATGAGAGGCTGCAAAGCAGTGCTGTGGAAAGGGACCTGGGGCTCCTGGTCGATGGCAAGTTGAGCATGAGTCAGCAGTGCCCTGGCAGCCAGGAGGGCCAGTGGTGTCCTGGAGTGCATCACGGACAGCATCACCAGCCAGGCAAGGGAGGGGATTGTCCCGCTCTGCTCTGCACTGGGGCAGCCTCACCTCGAGTGCTGGGGGCAGTTTTCGGTGCCACAATGTAAGAAAGGCATTAAACTATTAGACAGTGGCCAAAGGAGGCTACAAAGAAGGTGAAGGGCCTTGAGGAGAAGCTGTATAAGGAGCAGCTGAGGGCACTTGGTTTGTTCAGCCTGGAGGAAACTGAGGGGAGACTTCATTGCAGTTACAACTTCCTCGTGAGGGGAACAGGAGGGGCAGACACCGATTTCTGTGGTGAGAGTAACAGGACCCAAGGGAATGGCCTGAAGTTTTGCCAGGGGAGGTTTAGGTTGGATATTAGAAAAAGGTTCTTCACCCAGAGGGTAGTTGGGCACTGGCACAGGCTCCCCAGGGAAGCAGTCACAGCACCAAGCCTGAGAGAGTTTAAAGAAACATTTGGACACTGCTCTCAGGCACGTGGTGTGACTCTTGGGGATGGTCCTGTGCAGGGCTGGGAGTTGGACTCGATGATCTTTGTGGATCCCTTCCAATTTAACATATTCTATGACATGTTTCCTCCTGCAACTCCTCTTAATGGGACAGTGGGTTTAGGAATAGTGTAGGAACAGAGAAGGTAAAGTTTTAAGCTGCTGCAGAAAGGTGTGCTAGAGGGAAGTTAACAGAGCCTTGAATGTAATGAGCTCCATTGCCATGAGTGTGATTTTGGTAGTTCACAAGCACTGTTCATACCAACAGTTTCTGCAAACATCCTCACTCCACACAGCAGTCAAATTTCTCAACACTCACCTGCTGGCCAAAGTCTACAGCATAAGTCATGCAGTATAAGAGCTCACGAGCAACACATCTTACAAGCCTTTCTACATTTAAGCCCCCAGAACAAAAGGAAAAGGTGTACCTTATGACTCATAGACATATGCTTCCCATACTGGAATGCCATGTCCTGGATCTCAGCGCTGTGCTTTGCTAGCTCCATTGCAGCCTGGCAGCTCTTTGCCAGCAAGGCACTGTGTGACAGGAAAACCTGCTCCTTCCACCTAGATATGCCAATATCATCTGTAAGGCAGTTCTCCTGAAAATGAAACAAAGATTAACATGAAAACACCAAAACTGAACATGTGTCAGCTCACAGAAGTTAACAGTGTGGCACAGGTGAATAACGCATGGTAAGCAACAAAACAAACAAAACTCTGGGTGCCATGGTGCCAAATAAATTCTTTTGGGGATGAATAGAGGAAAGCATCAGAATAAATACACAGGCAGCTTCAAACAAAAACCTTTCCCATTTTCTTCTCAAAAACTACAATGCAAAATATGTGGAGCTGTCAACAGATTCAATATAAATATTTTTTTAATGACTGTATCATCACACTGAATATTAACAGCCAACTATAGCCTTCATGAGGGACTGGGGAGAAAAAAACCCCACAGCCAAAACTCCAAAACAAACCCAAAAAGCAACCCCCCCTGGAGTACACCTGCATTTCAGCCCCTTCCCAGTTACCAAGAACCAACAATCCCAAACAAACTTGAGAAGTCCCTACAATTTCTCCTTTGTAGTCAAGAAAAAAACTAATTATAAAAGGTGTTAAAAATTCTTATAGACTGCCCTAAAAAAATCAAGGGCTGTGAGGGAGGACTTGTACCTCTTCTGCACCCATATTAAGGGTGAGGAATGATGGAAAGTATTAAAAAATAAATAAAGTTGCAATTTAGAAGTGTCAGGGATTAATTAACTTTGTCAGGGGCTGATACAGGCATCTCAGTGATGCCTCTACTGAACTTTATCACCTTGACTGTAAGGTTCAGAGATGCTCAACTTGTTTAAAAATCTTTTGTATCCAAAGTATTTATTTGGACTACTTTCCACAGTGTTTTAATTAACACAAATCAAATACTTTCTCCCAAAATCCAAATTCAGCTGCCATTCCTTTGACTCATAAGGTGCTAATATGCCACTAATTCACTCATGTCTTCAAAGCTAGACATTACTTTAATCTGTCTCACATACTGTCACGCCTTTAGGTACTCTCTAAGGAGGGGGGAAAAAAAAAACCAAAACCAGAAAAGATCACAGCTGTTTTGCTTAGAAAAACTTAAAATCAGTAATGAGAAGCTACAAAAAAAAAAAAAAAATTAAAGAACAAAAATGTTAAAAATTTTGTAATTTCTCAGTTCAGCTAAATCTGTAATACACTAAGCCAAAAGATATTCTTTAAAAGAGTAATGTAAAAACCCCTCTTATACAACAAACCTTTTCCCTCAAAGTGATGTCAATTAAATTACTTAGAAATGAGCAAGAAGTAATTCTGTGTGACCCTACAGTTTTCTAGCAAGGTATTATCTGTCATGAAATCAGTAACAAATGAAATAGAATCCATCCGTTCAGCTCTAATTTTCCTCCCTTATGGATATCACCCAGAAGTGCTGTGTTACAAGGGAGAGGATAATTTGAGACTAATGGAAAAAGTAGGAGAATTCTGCAATGCCAAGTAACACAGAGCTGTATCAAAATGCCTTTGCTTTCAGACATACTATTAAGTTATACAAGGAAAGTGAAGAACAGAGAAACCACATGTTTGCTATTATGCATACAACAACTTACAAAGTCAAGCCTAAACTTTCCTCTGTTTCTGTATTTTTGTTTTAATACCTTAACTCAGCCCAGAGCATGTGCAAATTCCCATGACTGGCAAAATGTCAAAATGAGCATTTAATTCAAGTAGTTTCCCATATATCAAGTCTCTTTTTTTCCATTTAGATATAGGTCAATTTATTTTAAATTTAAAATCAGGAGCTGTTGGAAGACGAAACACAATCTTTTCCTTAACAACCAATCTGCTCAGTGAAAAAACAGTATTTACTAAAATTCGTTGGATGATATTGAAAATTGGCAGTGATCTTTATAATCGTTTACTTCCAAATAAGAAAAAAATACTCCAGAAAGGTATCCTGAAACAATTTTGAAATTAAAGAAATCTTTCAGAAGACCTGTAAGTTGAAAATGTTTGCTTTCTGAAGCCTTTGAGCAGCAAGAGCAATGCAGACATTATCCGATATCAACTGAAGGAACTGAAGAAGCTTAAACAGTCATTGCAACTCAGTGTATAGAAGAAAATGAATTCTATGATTTCTTACAAAATGATATTCCTAAACAAGTTTGAATTTAGTTAACAGGATTGAAAATGATGGCAGAAAAAGTTACTGTCCACTACATGAACATTTTGTAAAAGCTTCAAGCACCTAAAATGAGCATATAACTTCAAAAAACACGTAAGAACTGAACACATATTTGAAGACTGAAATCTTAAAAACATAACTATTGTAAGTCTCTGAGCTACAGAAACAAGCCAGTTGTAAAAATGCATTATGTCCACATGGATGTGCTTTAGCATATGAACTTGCATGCCGGAGTATAGCTGATTTTAATCACAGAACTCCTTATGACTACATACCCCTAAAGCTTCTGCTGCTTAAGACAGAGGCAGACACATCCTTTCTTCAGCAAAATTTTCCAACAATGCCATTTTTTCCCCAAGCTTAACTCTCATGTTGTACATAAAGTGTCTGCCAACCACACCACATTCTTACAAGGGTACGTAGGACAAGATCTAAACACTATTTTAAAAACATCAAGGGAAAACCCTGACTAGTTCTAGATTGCAAAGGCTGTAAAATCTGACATCACGACAGCTGTTAATACTTCTAGAGAAATTTTCACTGCCTTCTAAGCTTTGTTTTGTTTTGTTAGCAGTGGGTATAAAAGTGGACATTAACTGGCCCAGAAGACTCCTAAGACTTTCATATAAAAACCTCTCTGAAGTCAAATTGACTCTGGTTGTAGTTGACAGTGCTCAGATAATTGATTAACTAATGCCAGCGGAGTGACCTCACTCACAAGTTCTATCACCAAGAAATGGGTGCAGATCACAAGCACTCCCGATGCTGTCAGGGTGGCAGGAGGTGGTGGATGAAGAGAACTGAACCCCTCACCATCACTGGAAGAAAACAGCCAACTCCAGATAGAGTTTACATAATGTCAGCATGAGAATACAGGGAAAATATCCAAATCCAGCTCTGTCAATCATCATTTCCGATGGGAAATGAAGAACAGCTGAGGGTGCTCCTATTTTACTATTGGCAAGGTTGGTTACTGTTTTGCTAGAAATTGTCTATTTGAGGGGTTTTTTTATTAAACTACTTCCATAATTTAAACTGTGTTTAAAACAATCATCTCAGGAAACAAGAAACATTTAGAAAATGAAATTGTGGGACAAAATATGCAATCATAACCATCAGGAAGGGCAGCTCTTAATGACGGTACCAAGGTTCCCCAGTACAAAAGCAACACTTACAATAACTCAGTTTGATTTATCACACCGAAGAAGATTGTTATACCGAGGTTCAGCCGAAAACATATTAAGGAAATATGAATGAAAAACATGTCTTAAAGTGCACAAACCCATTTGCAAAACCAAGAAGGAGCAGAAGTCAGAGACTTTAAACTTCAGCTATAGTTTGTAAGGCAGCCCTTCATTTATTTCCATACCATGGCAGCTCTTTCTTAACCATCTGCTGTTGCACAAAATGATCCAAATGTCTGAATCGCTTATATCAAACATTAGTTCAGCTCTCAATAGGCAAATAATCCACAGAAACACACAGAAATAATTTTACATTGCATATTCAAAGTTTTAAATTAGGTAGTTCAAGAACTTCTATTTTACATAAATAAAATCCAATGCAACTATGAATCATTGTACCAGCAGCAAGACCCTGTAAAACATTTCACACATGGTTCACATAAGCTTTCAGCAGATGTATTCATGCTTGCTGAACATGACAGGGCATGTTTTATTGGTCTATTAATACCCGTCTTCACTGCTTTTGGAGGAACAAGGGTGTCTGCAAATGGGTCAATAAAGCAAGCTACTGACTACTTTTATCATGACACTGTAAAAAAACAACACCCGTTTTTAAAAAAGAAGTTTGTAAACTTATCATAAAGATAAATATCTCTTCACATCTGTTACTTTTAAATCTCTCTGGAAAAACGTTGTATTTAAAAGAACAAAAGCAGTAAATAAATAACATTGGCCTTCTTTCTAGCTGTGCTTTTTTTCCCCCTAACACATTTTCCTATTCTTTTCACAGATGCCCTTTACTCAAATTCCATATTTTATGCTTTCCTTCTGTCTTGCAACAAAAACATTTGTTTAAAAAAAGTGAAAGCTCTGGCTCTGCTGCCCTGCTAAAAGGTGGTTTACATGACTCAAAACATATTTGATTTGCCTCCTATAGTAAAATTAGAAATGAATCCCTTACTTTTAATACAGCCTCATAGCAGTCCAGCTGATGAACACGTGCAGTATTCCAAAACATTACTCCTCAAAGCAGGGCCAGGGACAAAACATCAAAGAAGTATTGGCACAGGTCACTGCACGTAGCCCATCCTTTCCCAGAAAAGAAACTTATTTTCATTAAAAAACCTTACTGTGATCTAAAAGAAATACCTGTTAATTCACTGTTTGATACGAGTACTTGCTACTAATGCATTTATTTTTTAAACTTGTTTTACATATTAGTTACGCACAACTTTCATACAATTGCATCAAAAATGCCTAACGGCTCCTCTGGCCATCAGTGGAACATGTTGGGAACGGCCCTGTCTTACATAATAGCTCCATTTTGACACTATAATGAGCTTTGCTAATGCACATTCATCATCAGCTAGATAGTCTGAAGACAAGGAAAAATCGCCAAAACCCAACCAAGTGATTTCCCCTCAAAGTCCCACATGCTTTAAGATTACAAGAACACTCTGGAAAGTAAAGCACAAGAGCCAACACATTGAAGTCCCTCTCTTGATTCTGCTGTTTGACCTTGAGCTTTCTTGTATCTCTGGCCACTGTTCAGTGAACTGACAGGAATATCAAAGTAACCCCCATTAGTATTTGTTAAATTAACTGGAATATTAAAACTGAGGGGGTTTATAAATATAACAGTATTCTCTGAGTTAGCAAACATTTTAGAAGCCTTCAGCCTCCTAAAATTTGGAAACAAGAGACTCAGAGCAAAGGGTTTTTTCTGTTAAAAAATAGATACCACGATCACAACTGAAGGCCAGAGTAGACAACTTTCACCTTTGCACGCACTAAGGCAAAATTTCTACTCCCAAATTAGACCTAGATTCAGGAAAGGCAAATGGGAACTGGGAAGAATGTCCTTCACTTGCAGAATTTTGGGCTGAGAGGGGATATAGCACAAAAAACTGTAAGAGTTTATCATATCAACCCTTCCAGCTCCAGCTAATAGTCCAACATAAAAGCTTAATATTGCTAATGCAATGTCTTAAACCACAGCAGCTGTTTGTTACTTTGAACTTGAGTGACAAGCCTTAACCTTCAGGCTGTGTCTAAGCCTACACTTCGTAGTTTGGATTGTCACTTCAAATAATGATGGAAAGTTAAATATTAGCTTTTTCTTTCCTGGTTCCACACAGATCTAATGACTTACCTATGCAGACAAGATGAAGAATGATCAAACAGAATGGACTAAAATGGGACAGCTGTAGGATTGCACGTGGTTGTGCAGAGGAAAAAAATGTGGTAATGGAGCTGTCAAATAATTATATCCATTATATGTATTCAGGAGTAAATCAGGTCAGTCTCGTTAGGTCAAATGATTCTTTCAACTTTCCTACTGGGTCATCCAAACGAAGAAGACTGAAACTTTTTTCTGTAAACATGAACTTAGGGTCTCAGAGAAGAAAGGTTAATTTTGCAGAGATATTTTTGTATTTTTGTCTACCATTCAGGTAGACATTCAGCAAAGTTCAAAGCAACTTGGTGCTAAGCTAGTTTTTTTTATGGTACTAAAGAGCTTTAAAACAATTGCATTAAGGACATCTAATATTCGAGGTAGAGTTTTCCTACCCCAGGGAGAAAAAACCAAAGTGAGAAGATAGCCTTCTGCTTTTCCTAATTTAAGACACTTGCAGCAATGAATATGCCATTACTAGCATCCCTATGCCCTATTCCTAAAAAAAAAAAAAAAAAAAGTTTGACAGTTGAGATTTAGTTGTGGAGCAGATTAAAGCATTTGTCTTATGTGTGGGAAATGTAGTTCACCATTTTGTTTCAAACAAATTGCAATTAGGGAAGGAGGGAAGATGTACAAAGGACACAGATAAGACAGATCAACAACTGAACTAGTCTATTTGCCAGTCTACACTAAAGAAAAGTTCAGGACATGAATGGGTCACTGCCTCAGCAGAGCAGTGCAAGGAGAGCAGCAGGGATATGTCTCAGCACAACATGAAACTAAACTTCTCAGAGAACAAGACAGAAAAAATTAAAGCAGATGCCACACCTTGCTGTAGGTCTCATCAGAAGCCACACACTACCCATTATAAAGGCTAAACTTCAGACGCTGTCATGTAAATGTCTTTATTACACCACCACACTAATTGTGTTTTGAGTTAACTGGGTTCCCCTTAGGAAGGGTACAGTGTACTTTCAACTCTCCTTAGACAGAAATAGTCACTGAAACAAAATAAGTCTTTGCTATTTGTAATTGGGCCAGGGCAGGGTAAATGTCATGCAGCTGCGCTTAGTTTATCTCACACTTTCCCTTGCAATCCACACGGGTGGAGGGCTTCAGTAAGGCAACAGAAAATAGAAAAAGAATGACTAAGAAAGAAAAGATTAACATCTTCTGCAGTGGTGAGAACCCAAATGAGTCCACAAGATTTTGCATTTATACAGGGGCCATGGTTACAATAAAATGCAATTTCATTGCTGAGATAAATCTGTAGAGCTTTATTTCTACACATGAAAAAGTAGAAAGTAGATGAGTGTTTTTTAAATATACCTGCAATCTACTTCTATTTAGAAACCTGCTACGAATATGGAAAACAAAATTTTAACCATTCTTTGCGAAAAACCTCAAAGATGTCATCTATTTTAACATATAACCCTGAGCACAGTCCTTGGGAGCAACACTGAAGGTTGAGGTCAGTTTATCCACAGGTTAAACACAGCAGGTGCAAAAGCACCGTCAAGTTCCCAACGTTGCCCTCCTGCCATGCTTCCACCCAGGATCCACTCCTGAGAGGTGCCAGAGGACACCCCACGCATGCCGTTCTCTCTCAGCTTGGCACTGTGGTCATTCCCTGCCCAATTGGTTTCAGTCAAAATGACAGGGATACACCTCAGCAAGGTGACATGTTTTGATTTTAGTGATGTGACTTTGCTGCTGCAGAGCAGGAGAGACAGAGTGTCCAAGGGAGCAGCACCCTCCAGAATGCAGCGCTGTTATCCAGTGGCACTCTCCACTTGCCCACTGTGGTCTGGTCGGAGCAGAGGCATCAGGGCAGGCATCTGCTGTAGCAGCAACCCACAAGAACAGGGTTTTACCATGGTATCAATTTTGCTACATACGACAGCACAGCAGTAGTAAACCAGAGCTGCAATTTCAGTACACAACACCTGCTGAACCATAAGGTTCAGGTCTCCAAGGCACGTGACACAACGCCACTAGAAGTGAATCTATCTACTTCAGTGGATTTCAAGATCGGTACTCACATATACACAGTGCTCATCAGTGACTGAAAACTTGCTATCATAAAACCTGTAGAAGTCACAGCAACTTTAAATTACTGATTTTTTTGCATGTGTTAAGACACAGCCATAGTAAATGAAAAAAACTTTTTTTGCTCAAATATGCAAGCCTACTTCAAGAATGGCCTCTAGAAATTTCCTTAAATATTCTAGTAAAGTTAAAAAAACCTAGACGTAATTTGACCAATTTTCACTGCAGTTCTTGCCAAACAATAACACAGAATATCTGCAATTGCCCTTGAAGAAAAACAAGATTATTTGTTGTGAAACACTGGCAGCCATTATCTTGGCCCATAGTGATTTCTGAAATACATGCATCGTGACTTTTGATGGGGAAGAACACAGTGCTGCACTCCTAACACTCCAGGACAAAACTCAGAAGAAAGGACATGTTATAAATTCATGAAGAAGCATTCTGTAAACCTCTTTGGGCTTGGAAACAACAGGTTTGACACGAAAATATTAATGACGTTGACAACATTGTAATAAATACCTCTAACAGAACCTTGACTAGGAACCTCTGGAAGCATTTGGAAAGCCTGTAGTAAGATGTGCCTAGAGCTCCTGGTAATGACACATTAAGCACTCACAAAAACAAAATAGTTCCTCCTTGAGCATTTCTAGAAACTTCCATCACAGTGTACAGGTGTCATAACGATGTTACTGCTGAAACCCACCAGGAGTAACAACTCTTCCTCCCTCTCCCTCCTTTTAAACAGGTGAGAAAGTCATCACATTTACCACAGTCACACATTAATATCACCAAATGCCTTGGGTACATAAATCTGGTGAAATTCTTACCTCAGATGATTTTGAGTTTTCATAATATATACCTTGAACTAAGTCACCAATAGCACTTGAAATGAGTTCCACAACCTGTAAAAGAAAAGGAGAAAAAGCCTTACATCTTTAATTATCACCAAATTGACTAACAAAGCTACTGCTGGATTTCCAGAGAGATAAACCACGAAGAAAGCTAATTGTGAAAGACCTCAGGATTTACTGAGATATATTCTGTGATATGTCTCTGCTAAAACCTCTACTACAGTAACTCTTCTATCAAAGTTTTAAGTTAATATAAATGAAAAACAAGACTTGTTTTTCCTACAGTGTGAACTATAGAGTGTATTCTCACAAGGACGTTCACAGAACTAATAAATCCCAGTTCATGAATATGAGACAGTACCTCATCTGGGCTTTGTTTTGTTTTGTTTTTTTCCTGCCAAGTAAATACTTCACAATACCTCTCCTTGGGAGCTGTTAAAATTCTAATCTTCGTGGCTAATACAGAAAAGTCAGAATCCATAGAAAGGTAACCTTTCAAACGTGATCATTTGGTATTCGGGTGCCCTGGGAATGCACTGTGGATGTATTTAGTGCATGGCCTGAGGCTCAGCTGTACCACATACACTGAAAGTCTGCAACACGGGAATGTTTAAATCAGATTTATCAATCTGTATTATCTTCAGGGTTCAGACTTTTTATTTTATTCAAGCGAAGCCTAAAAATCTGAACTTGATCCAGAATGTAAAACAAGTAGTCCATGGTCTCCCTGGAACTACTGTAAAATTTAAAGTAGTGCACATGAACTGTCTTAATTGGAACAAAATACTCAGATTTATTGTAAAATTAAATGCAGGCATTTCAAATAAGCACACCTTAAGGCTACCTCTTTGGTTGCTCACAAAGTTTTAATTTCTTGAATGTTTAATTTCCTATGCATATGAGTCTATATCTGATTCCTCTTTTTGCTTCCTAAAATTCAATGTAGTTCTTATTGAATTAAAAGATTTAGTTTCAATTTTTATCATTCTTGTAACTGAAGACAAGAAGTCAAATGATAAAAGCCCTAACGGAAAGATATTCTAACATTCAGGCATGCTTTATTTGATAATAAAAACACATTTGTATGCTAGTTTTGAGTACTAGCAGAAAGGTTGTGTTTTCTTTTTTTTAAACTCCGGTTCATATACATATTCATATACACACAGCAAGTGCTAACTTTAGAAATGGTGCTGATTAAAAGTCATGTTTTTTCTTGCAATGCATATGGGTTAATTTGCAAGACCTACAAAAACAGCCTGAAAAAAAGAAAAATCACATTGCCCTTTAGGAAACTAGACACCGAAGAAATATTGTAGCAATATGAGCTTTGAAGGAACTGAAAGGACAATGATCCTACAGTGTTACCAGATGTGTTGAGTTATTTAAGTGGGGAACAGAGAAAATGAGGGGCTCTTTTTTTTTTAAACAACAACACTCACCCCCCTGCCCCCCCCTGTTTTTTAAGGTATCAGATAAGCCTTATTCCCAAATCCAGGAGGACTGAGTATCGCCAATAGGTCTATGAAAGTCTGTAACTAAATGCCCAGGATCAGATTGTATTACAGTTTATACAAGCAACATCCCAAGATTCTTCTGATGGCTAGGACACATAATACAGATCAATCACTCACTCAAAAATGTTATGGTTTGTGAAATGGTCTGAGCTCAGAGACCTACAGTGGTAATACGAAGAGGAATTTACAAAGACACAGAGTCCTACTCTAAATGTCAAAGTGATAGTATGAACTTTCAACAATGCAGCTGGCTCTGGATAACTAGACCTTTTCCTCTTTTGCCTGAAACTCTAGACTGAGCAGGACCCTGTTTTGGGGTTTCTTTTTTCCATCTCTCCTCCCTCTTTTTAGTGCAATTCTACTCTCAAAGGCAATTTTAACTGACTTAAAACAAGCTTGTGAAACATTTGTGAACAATTGTACCTCTTCCTCTTAGAGTTTATAAAACATTTTAGGAGAATTACACATCAACTATTTAGAAGAATCCTTATTATATTAAATACCATTTAGTGACATATTGAACACTATATGTTAGGGAGAATTTAGTATTAATATTACCTCCTTTCTTTCCATATATATATATATACACACATACGCATAAAAGAATACTTTTAGGGTAAATGTAAGGCCATACAGATCACCACCAGGAATGAAATTCCAGTTTCAAGAGCACAGTGGGATGCTTGCATGAGCTCTGTTACCTCACCAACCCTTAATCTGATCTATGAAAGGCATCTCCTGCTTAACATCAGTGGCCTGGGGTCCCGAGTGCTGGGGAAAGAAATGAGAAACGAGGAAATGAGGCAATTTTCCTCTGCATCCCAAAACGACAGAGGAAGAAAAATTATTACGCATTCAGTAGTACTCGTGGAATGATACACTGTCTAGCTCTTATGTAGCACTTTTCATCAGAAAATTTGAAAGCAATCAACATCCCCTGTTAAATTTATTCCCTACTGTTTTATATAAGGGGAAAACGGCAACAGTGAACCGATTTTCCAGAAAATCATGCAGTATGCCAGTGTAGGGGCAGAAAACAGTATCCGATCTGTCTTCATTCTCATCGTTGCCTTTCTGCCTGACCAGTGCTGACATTTCTGAGATGTAACTCTGAGGAGCAAGAAAGTTAGATGAAAAATGAAGTGCTCTCAACTGCTTCTCTTCTGACAGTTGAGCTCCGTTTTGAAAAGGTTCAGAGATGAGGAAAGAGAAGAAAGGATTGCCAGAATTAGTGCTTGAAAACAGCAACTCAGAAGAGACCAAAGGCAGCCTATTCATAACCTCTCTTCCCACTATTTTCCACTCCTCAACATGTTTTTGAGGAGCCTGGTTCCTCATAGGTACTCAAGATGAGCAGGAGTAACCTCACATTGAGAGAAAATAAACTTCCACTCTATTTTTCGTTTTCCACTCTGCATCAGCATCTTCCAAAGTGCTGTTTTCTGCTCCTCCAGTGTCCCCACGACTGGGTATGGCCCAGGGGATGACAAATGCACATGCAAGTGATTTCATACACTTTAAACATGTTTTTCGACAGTTCTGCCAGTGTCTTTTTTTTTTTTTTCTAAGGAGGTATTACTTCAACACTTTTTGTAGGGATGTGATCTCTTCTGGTTTTTAAAAGGCAACACAAAGGCCATCAGGTTAGGATGAATACAGGGAAAAGAGATGGATTGTTAAAGCTAAAATCTCTCCTACTATCTAGGCAGGCTAAGTATATAACATGCTGTAAATTCTGGACACAACCATTTAATTGCTCATTCCATGGCAAGGTAGAACACATGCTCTGACCTCTCCAGTTCATTCAAATATGAAGTAGTTCAAAAGACTGTGCTGTGTTTCAGTTCCAGAAGAGTTCTGCAGTGTTAAAGATCAGAAATTTGGTGAAACTTAATTTACCCTTCTCTGCTGTAGTAACTAGTTTGTCAAAAAGGCACAGCTTTAGCCCTTCAAGGCTCTTTAAATGTACTTCGAGTCTAATTGCTTAAGCTCAAAATTTCTATATATTACATGAAGAAATAAACAGAAATGTTGGTAATTCACTTAGTTCAGAAAATCACTCAGGACATCCAATCAATCACTTAATGAACGTCCTCCCTCCTTTTCCTGAAATCAGAATTTCCTGTAGTTTACTGAGGACATATCCTACAGATAATTCAGAGATCAGAATTCCCAAAGCATCATACATGGTGTTACAGAGTAGGGCCACATGTTCAGTGTTGCAGGTACAGCAGCCCAGACTGTCCTGGGACATTCAACTCTGCCTATAGAAAAAGAGGAGTATTTTAATGGAAGTGAAACTCTATGCTAGAAGGAATGCAGGGAAATCACGGAACACAGAACATTTTGGTAGAATACTTTCTTCAGAGCTAAAAGATATGATTCAGACTCCATCAAGCACAGTAAAAAAGAATGGATTCCGAGCCCCACTCATCCTTCACGAGGTTTTTAAACAACCTGGATGCCAAAGATGACATTGGTGCCATCAGTTTAGCAACCCAAGCACTTTGCTCCCCTCACTTGTCTTCAAAATACTTTGTTTAAAGTTTACTGCAACATAATACCGCTTAGGGTTTTTTCCTGGTTTTCCTTCTACTTTACAAAAAGGAATTAATCTGAGCTCCCTTCAAAGAATGGTCATTTTATTTTAAATTCAGCAGCTGAAATTGAATTGATTACACAGACCACTCTGTTTGAGAGTAGTAATGTGGTGTCTCTCCAGACTCTATTAGATATTTTCAAGGGGAACATAACAGCAATGATGAAGCTCTTGTGGGAAGACAGGAAACAGCACTAGGAAGAACAGAGCAATGGGTATATCTTTGTTCTTCATCCCTCACAACTCCTATTTGACAAACTTCCTTAGCTTTGCCAAATTCCTTCTGAGAAGGGCCACAAGTAATTCTTTCCATCCTTATGTTGAAACAATATCCTTTCCTCACACATCTGCTATGACAGACCCTAATCCTTGCTGCTGATGTGTAGATTTGAAAATGTAGCAGGACTTCTCCACACAAATAAAGAAAAAAATTAGATGGTCAGGAACCATTAAATATACAGATAAAAATTCCTTCAGCTTGCATTTGACTTCCCTCCCCAAAAAAGCACTAATTTGGGAAATACTCCAACACTTAAAAATTCCACAGAAAGCCCTTAAATATTCTCCTGCATTTGACATAGCAACCTTGCAACACTAGGAAGCTAAAGACAAAACTCAGCAACAGCTGATATTGGATTTTGATTGTTCAATAATGCCTAAAAAAAAAAAAAAAA